>JACWGB010000118.1:0-17736 GCA_019775275.1 Penicillium sp. VS AB III KN | reverse complement strand
GTGCCTTACCTAATCGATAGGCTTACTATCCTACTAACTAGTTCGTAACATAAGCATCTCTTCTTACCTAACCGATAGGTCGACTACCCTATAAAAGTAGTCTCCCATAATAGCTATATCCGAAACGGCAAAGAAATACCGGTTCTTCTGAAGCCCTTAGTAGTTGCAGGGGCTCAGATAACCATCTAGCCCACTAGAAGGCCTACGTAGGGTATGGGTAGCCCGGAGATGCTTAAGACCTTGGGTTTTGCTAGTAAAAATAGCATAGCAGTTATCCAAGACACAGCGGTAGCCCAAGGCTGGCGGAGGTAGCCCTATAAGCGGTGGAATAGGGCTAGCAAGCCGAATAGCTTGATAAACATCGTTAATCGGTTGTAGGTTCCCAAAAAGGCCCCGAATATGGCTAAGCATAGGAGGGTTGTCCCGAATAGTAGGGTCATGCCTAGTGATATGGGCAAGGGGATCTTTCGAGAAAGGTACATGTCCGCAGTCACCACATATCAATATGTTGAACTGGTCGATATAGACCAAGAATGGGGGAAGCTGAGTGCTAGGCATAGCGAGATAGCTTGGCATAAATTGGGTTTCGAATTGGTATTGGAATAAACGATAAGAATAATCCCTAGTAGATAGGATGAAAATTCGGTGTAGTATAGCATAAGGTTCAAGATAGGAGTATTAATAATCGAGTATACCAAAAGGGGTATAGCTTATCGGTCCGATAGCTCTTATCATCTCTAACAAAAAACACCTACATCCCCCCCCTTCTAGTTTTTAATATTCGTTTATAAGCCCCCCTATTATCCGATTTAACTAAAAATAGGACAGGCGATAACTTAGTATCTGAATTAAGACATACTAAAATATCAGATAAATCGGACTATCAGATAGCCTATAAGGGTAGGGGCCAAAGTGCAGATAGTCCCTAGTACGCGGACGAGTTTTCATCTAAACTATTAGCCAATCAGAACCCGGCAAATCACGGCTTTATAATACATCTTATTTCTAACAGCCACCGTAGTACTATTCTCCATGACTATTCCCTATGCCTATTTATTCGGCCTACAAAATCTAGGTTACTGACCCATTTCATCCGAACTTCATCGATCATCCGGGGCTTACATGGCCCCCCTGCAGCCGTTCTCATTTTTCCCATTGTTCATGATTCCAGACACGGCAGCATCCCAGGACCGCGGCCGCCCATGACGCCTATTCAGCTCGTCATCCGGGGCATGCATAATGCGTAACCAGCCCATGGTTCAGGGCATACATGATGCCTATCAGGGCCATGATTCAGGGCGTCCATCGGGCCCCCCCACGAATTTGTCCACAATCTTAAGGATCTGGTCGTACGTGCTAGTCGTGCCCGTGTTCTTGAGGAGACGGAGCATAGTTTAGGCGTACTGGCTTGGTATACGTCCGGCACGAATGTCGCGCTACCCAAACTTAGTGGTTTCTAGTTGGCGAAGCGCCTCGGTGCGACTTAGGCGGAATCGCTTAGCCATAAGCTTATACTACCCGGCCTCCAAGGAGCTTGATTGCATAATGTCCTTGGTATCGCGCGCTAGCTTATAGGTACACCATTAGATAGCCTTACCCTTTAGGCAGGAGTACGCGTTCGCTCGCACCACGTCCTCGGACTTAAGGACTGTTAGGTCTCGTAGCCGATTAATGAATATGTCGACGTCGGTGTAATATGTGGTATAACCCGATATTACCACGCCGTCACCGTCTTCGTCCGCCATCGAGGGGTCGAAAAATCCGACGTCGGACGCCTTCCAAGTAGTATCGGTAGCTGCTAAGCGTCCGGGCTCGCCTTAGGGGCCTTCCGGACCTCTCGGGCCGCGGAGGCGGGCGGCGAATTGCTTATCCGCTAGCAGATCACGTAGTAGAGTGTTTATCTACGTTAGCTATGCATCGGTGAAGTTGATCTCCGTAGGCTCCTAAGGGGGCGCCATCTCTTCGTCTTGGTAACCAGCTTCTTAGATCGATGAAGTTAAACTATCAGTAGGGGGAACGAAGGCCGGGATTGGCTATAGCCCCTAATCTGAAGCCGAAGCTTGTTCCTACTAAGCACTACTTGCTTCAGGACCAGCAAGGGTCGTAAAGCGACGGGGAATTCTGAGTAGGGAGTATTCTCTCGCCGAACGCCGGGCTCGTGGCACTACGGTTGGCAGTTCAGGCCGCTCGAACTTAGCGGAAGGAGTAAATAGGCGGGGAGGTATGGCTGGCCGAGGTATGGTAGGCCTCGATGATAGGCTCTCCAAGCTCGTAGAGGTAACCGAAGCACTTCGCGATCCGCGAGTACGGGGCCTTCCTAGCGGATTGACTAGGCCCTAAGCACTACCGCTTAGCAATAGAGCAAAGGCGAAATAGGTAGTAAGCTATAAGAACCTTTTAACGGCTTAGTGAAGCGCCGGACGGCTGATTAGCCAGTCTTGCGGATAGGGATTTTCGAGGCTCGGTAGGGCCGGGCACGGATGTTAGCTAACCAAGTAACTAATCCGACCAATAGTATCACGGTCAAGGTCGGCAGAATCAGGTTGGTCACGTGCTCGGTAGGCGTCAAGCTAGTATGCGAGCTAGACTGCCTAGCGTATGCGCTTATCAACCGGCTCAACCATAAGGGTTTAGGATTAGAAACCCAAGCAGAAATGAGTAGATAGGTCCTCTCTTGATGGGGATTGAACCGGATAGGATGAAAAGCCTTGGTGGGGCCGCGTAGAGATAAGTGGGGATGAAAGGCAGGGGATGAAGAGGCGAAGTTGTGAGGCCACGTCAGCTGGCTGAAAACCCAGCTTGGTGCCTCAAAAAGCAGGCGAACGCACAGAGACTCAATACCCAGAGGAATATCCCTACTGGAACGACCTTATGACATGCTACCAGAATGTAAGCATCGATCCGATCGGAGGTGTAAAGGTGATCTCATTGTCTCCTATCTAGAACTAGCTAAGTAACATCAAGCACGTGACAAATAGTGTGACTAGATATGCCCCGGCTTTTAGCACTTCCTACAAAGCTTCATCCGCCCCTCGCGGTAGAATCGTAATATATTATAGATTTGCTTCCCCCACACGACCCTAGTGATGATCGCGCGATTAGCTACGACTAGGCTAGTAAACTCGATTAAAATCGAGCCCTCCGCCCTTTCACCCGGACGCGTTAGCCATCCGAGATATTGGATCCTAGAGTCTTCGCCCTAGTTGTTTTGGCGGAGTAGTTCAGCTACAACGTCGACTATCGTCTCCGGGGTAAGTTTCATCGACTTTATAGGGATGTAGTACGCCACGACTCCCTAGGATAGTTCCTAGATCACCGAGCTAGGTCTAAAAGCCCTCAACCATGCAGGGTGCTTACGAAGGACCTCTACGCCGGCGGCACTATTGGCGATCATCGCCACGTCGCCCGAGGGCAAATTTCGGGCTACGACGAATGAAGCCTATCCAGCTAGTACCCCCGAGCTCTAACGAGCTATTATCGTCTTTTGCTGTTCCGCCCGTTCAACCAAATCCTTCGGCGTTAATCCGCGGATCTATTCACGGTTTGGCCCAACTTTGACGATAACCTCGCGGTCTTCGCGGAGCTCGATTTCCGGTACCCCTAGAGACGATATGCCGTTGCTCCGGGTATTGGGTACCGCAGCTTTGGCTAGGTCGCGCTGCTATTCTCTAGCTCGGAAGGTACGCTATGCTACCGCAGAATTCGCCGCGGGAGTAGATAAAGTTGTCGATAAGGCGCTCATTGTTTTCTTAATGATGTCGATTCGCTAGTTTAGACGGTCGGTATCGAGATTGATCTTGGTCAACGCCTGGAGCACCTTAGCCATCCCCTAGCCGTCGCCCCTTTGGGCGTTGAGTGCGTACTAGCGGACTGCTCGAATATACCTAGTGACATATCGATCCTCTATGCCATTGTTTTCGATGTGGTTAAGTACCTTGCGGGCCCCTTCCGCGATGTCGTCCATGGATCGCGGCGGGTCCGCGAAGGCCGTGTTTTTTGACCTTCCTCTCCTGATCGGCGGCAAATTCTGTGCATTCGCACCAGTCGCTATCACCACTGCCATAACCCCTACAAAAAGGGGGTTAGATGGTAGCGCTTGAAGTTACGACTCCGGTGAACTAATTCTCGAGGTCTTACGACCTCTGGTTGGCTAGATATCCCAAGAAAACGTTTTTGCCAAGAAAGGGTTGTTTTTTTTTTTTGACGGAGATAACCAACGTGGCTCGGCCGAAGTCTTCGGACATCCATGTGGTAAGAATGGTCACAACGTAACATTGTTTGATGAGTCTCATGAAACCGCGCATCCCTCAACATAAATTTGTACCAAAAAAAAAGTGTTGAGTACTACGATCCTCATATTCAAGTTCGTGGGTAGTTTTATAATAATACTTTCTTTAGCTCTTATCTTATCGATGAACGTGATTACGAACAATATGCTGTACGGGTCGGTTTTGGTATCAATGATATGTGCCGATCTAATGGGGTTGCAATACGTTATTACAATCTACTGCTTTACTCGAGAAAGAGGTAAGCGACTTACGCGCCGCTAACGAGAAGTAGAAGCGAAAGCGGACTAGATCCCGAAAGTAGATACCCGCTAAAGAAGGTCTCTTAGTTTAAGAAGTATCTATATTAATGATATAGCCGGAGGAAGTAATTAAAGCAACTTCCCCCCCTTCCCTTTGCCGGAGGAATCCTTCGCCGCCTTTATAGCCACAAATAAGAGCATTACTAACATTTGCGAGGCTCTTGCTGCGAACACCATTGTTAAAGACTGGCGAAATTGCGATAGACTTAGGGAATTGATTGCTGGCTCGCATAAATCAGCTTTTAAAAGGACATTTGAGATAAAATCGAGAACTTTTTCTATTTCTTTACTAAACTTTCGTAGTCATATAGGAGGGTGAACGCCCTTCAAAAAGCTCGACTTGCTTCTCCTCTGTGGTTCTGATTGGTGGGTTGAGAACTTAACAAGTCCCAAAGAATTCTAGCGAGCATTGCTGGCTCCTTCAACAAGCTTTCTCTGATAATATTAAAGACACAGCTCAACATCAGTTCATCACAGGCCGAGCCCGAGCGAACTGTGCTCAAATAACCTTGGCGCTGGATTTTTCCGTATAGTATAATTTCCTATTTTTGTCTGGCGCAGAGGGCCCTTCCAAACTATGGCCTTCGTGGAGTTTCCCAGAAGGCGCTTTGCCAACTCGGCTGCTGCTGCGTGAGGGAAGTTCGGAAGGAGATTCACAAAAGATTAGAAGAATCGCTCTCGTGCCTTTCAATCGACCTTTCTCTAACAGGACTAACTTTCTCTTTCGGAAAAGTCGGTCGAAAGAAGAAATTATCGGACGCAGAAAATCCTACGCCAAAGATAATGATACAGAGACAGCAGAGTTTGTAGCCAGGGACTAGAAGAACACCAGCTTTAGCCATTGGATTAGCGACTAAATTGGAAGTACCCACAGAACCAAGTTCTCGGTGAAATACAATTAAGTATTTGGCTGATGTATTCAGTCCGATGCCGATATAGTGGACATTTTCACTCGACTCTATTGCACTGTTTTGCTTTGAACGCCGAAGTTCAATATTCCATCAACTTTCACGTTTCGATCCGATGTAACGCCTTGAACACCATCTTTCAGTGCCCTAGGCTACGAAGGATGCGCTGTCTCGGTTGCCGTGGAATTGTGCAGCAAAATAGATTTCGGTACACCGGCCACGGCAGACCGAATAGGAACTCTTTGTGCTAACCAATGAAGTTGACTTGACCATAGTTGAAAACGAAGATGATCACTCTGGTGTCGTCAAAGCTAGAGAAGCTTTCAACTGGGTCAATAAGGCAAGCCTAGATGCCGCTTGTATGCCAAAGGGACACCAACCCTAGCCAGGAAGTGAGTCCGTATCTGTAGGCAGGTCGGCTTGCGAATACCAGATTCGATGGCCTTAAGACCGCACCAAAAAATGTGAGACTCGCCCAGGGGATGCCGTTGTTACCGATACTGTTTGGGTCTTCGAAGAGCTCACAACAACAACAACAACAATCATAATCTTAATCTTAAAACAATAATCTTAATAATACATGGGTTGGGGGTCCGCTTATAAGTTAACGTACATGAAGGGCTTCGCTTCCAACATGCTTTTTTGCACTCCAGGAAGCTGATGTGAAAGGACGTGTGTACGCCTTGAGCCTTTGAACATATCCATGTATTTGTGTGCTTTTATGCCCGCAATTTGTAGCCCTGCTATACACAAACAAGTAGTAGCCAAACCTATATCACACTAACAGGTGTTCCACAGCCAGCACAAGTCCGTGTCCAGGTTTGAATGGGGCTCAAACAGGAGGTCGATATCAGACTGCAGTACACCCTGCTAGATATAAAAGATGTTAGACATATATTTTTGTCCTTCTCTTTTTTGTCTCAAAAAAGTGTGGGAGGGGGGGGGGGAAGGAAGAGAAAGGGAAAGGAAATTGGAAATGCTGTAAGCAGAACGACGGAGATCTTACCGAAATGATACTACGGTCCCCGTTCCAGTCAGCTGCTCCTATTGGCAAACACTGCGTAGTGGAGTCAAAACCACGATATAGGCCGGACAGTGTGGTGTTCTCTTCCGGCGGGGTAGAAAGAGCCGCCATGTACATTGGCTCGACCCTGTGCCCCGAGTCAGTCGAACTATCCTGTTCAGGTTCAGCCTCCCCGTCGGTTTGGCCTTGCGTTAAGAGACCCGGGTTCTGGCCGTGCAGAAGCAACTCTTTGCAGCGGCGAGTGGCAACCTCAAAGGCGCGACCGACTGCAGAGACGTGCTCGGCGTTTCTATTCGGGTTCATAAAATCCTGACCGAGATCCTTTGCCGGAAAAGGAGGCGAAGAAAGCCGGCTCTTAACGGACGCCAAGGCCATGCTAATGGTGATGTAGGCGCGACAGGCCTGTTTTTCGACGCGGACCTTGTATGCGATATGGTCTAGGAGATTCTCAACGGTTTTAGATATGGCGTTGCGTTCGGGGTAGGCGTGGTTGTACTCCAGAGGCACAGACGATGACATATGCGGCAACACGGGAAGACGCATCTCGCCAGCTTGCATCAAGAGCTCGAGGCAAATCGTTAATGCGGCATGGAATAAATCGTCACGGAACATACCACCGCGCAGATGTAACAGCTGCGGGTATTGTCCATTTTCATGTTCGGATGTTAGGGAAGAGGCTGGGATCTGGGACAGTAAGGCGAAGCTGGACTCGAAGCAGACTTTCCGTGAGTATTCAAAGTTGTGGCTACGTGTCTCGCTGGCACTCAGGGCAAACGGTCGATGAAGAGCCGTCAGGAAGCGGTACGTCAGGAAGCGGAAGAGTGAGACCTGGAATGCGGTATAGCGGTGCTGCGGATTGCAGTCCAATATGGGGTCGCGGTCGATAAATAGCTCCGCTGGCACGCACTGCAGTATCTGGATCAACTCTTCACTCAACTTCAGGGCATTATTGTAGCTCAGGTTGAACTTCGTGCTGTTCACGAGCTTCGCGATGCGGAGTCGGGTCGGTAGCGACCGAGCCAGGGCCACCTGGAATGATGTCCGTGTATACCTTTCACTGCTTCCCTCGGGCAGGATAGGGCTATTCTGCTTAGAAAACTCCTCGTCCTCTATGTTGGACGGCAGGTTGCAGTCGAAGTCATCGAGATCAACTGTCGGTGGTGTGCCGTTGTCGAGAGACGCCTGGACATCCAGCTCGACAATTGTCGTCCACAGGCGACGCCTTACTTCTCCTGCGTATGGAGAGACCTTCCGAAAATGCGAGGGATCCCGGTGCAGGCCCATTATCATACCCTCACGGACCAAAGCTCCGGACGAGATCCAGACTAGGTCACCGTCGAACGCGATGGCCTGGCGCGCAATCAGCAGCAGGCACTTGATCTGCATTAGGTCGACGCCCCACAAACTGTAACCACATGCGGAGGAGATCCACGAGCGGACGCCGTACATCCAGCCCTGGGCAATCTGGGCGAGACTCTCCCCACTACCCGGGTCGGTTGTCCGGCCATCATGATCTAGGCAGCTAACGCACAGCATCAAGCTCAGGAGTTTAGCGGTGAAGAGATTGCGAGAAAGTGAATCTGAAATGGGTTTCTGGCTTGTGTCCCAGAATGATTTGTATTCCTCAAGGAACTGAGGAACATGGAGAACGCGGAAGGTGGTCTCAAATGTGGACAGGTACAGTTGGACGAACCGGTCCGCCAATTTGCGATGGGGGACGAGCTCGCACAATCGAAATGCCTGTAGATGGCAGTCCATGAGATTCTTTTCTTTCTCCCGCCGGTAGATCTTGCGCTTCAACATCTTCATCGATCGGTACTCGAAACCACCTTCTGGCTTGGTCTTCCGGTATTCGTTCAAAAACGTGGTGATATCGTCGAACTTGAGAAACCTGCGTTAGCATCGGGAAAGTCACTAGAAAGGTGAATGAGGTGAATCACAAATTCTAGGGTAGCGGCCCAGTGAGAGCGGCCGAAGAAACGAGTATTTCCGTTGCTCCCATGGAAACATAACGGGCCGAGGAAGGCTACACGATTGGCCATAGCATCCCGTCTGCATGAATGAAGGTCATTCTCGAGCTTTCTGATCCTGGATTGTAGATCTTCTATCACATGGTCCTGCGTCGGTCTAGCTGGGGACAATGACCGGGAAGAGTACTGGTGGGAGACTGCCGAAACGAAGGCAGGGCTGCCTCCACGAGTAATATCATTAACGGGTACCGACGGTGTTGTGTGCTTTGAGGCCGACGAGGTGGGTAGTGAAGGTCTTACTGCCCAAGTTGCAGTGGGCTTGGGTGCCGGATTGGCAGGTCGGTCTGCCGATGTTGGAAGATAATGACACGCGTGCGGCGATTTGGACTTGATGCATTGACTGCACGGCGTCTGTCGATTGCATTTGAGCTTCCGGAGTTTGCATTTAGTACAGGAAAGCGTTGGTCGGCATCGCACACGCTGCATGTTGGGAGTGAGTGAGTGGAGGTGTTCCATGACAGGCTCTCTGCGTTGCTGACCGACTTCACCCCAACGGATCTTATAAAATATGGTGGCGAATCGGACTTAAGGACGCGGGTCGGATGCGGTGATAACCGGTATCCCCGAAAACGGAAAGCCTAGACTGCATTCGATCCGAGAGGGGAATCAAACTAGTACTAGTAAACTATGTAACTAATTACGTGATGGCGAGGGTAAACTAATTTGAATTTTGCTGGCGTCATTTTGACTCAAGTGCCTCTCGCTGAGGCCGACATTATTGGCAACTCCGCGATTAGAGCGATTATGCATGCTATGATTTCGATGATTCTCGATCGGAAAAGGTTAACTTGACCTGACGAGTCACTGTATGGAGTGGTTGTCGCTGAATCGACCAGTCCTTAGTGGTAAAATACCACCTCGCAGATCGACAATTTATTGTGTCACCCTTCTTAAACAGAGTGATGTAAACCCCTCGCTAAACGTGTGCTTTATGGGTGGCGTAGGGCTGATATATTCTATAACATATCTTATCAGAGTCAGCTACTAAATAACGTAATCCATTAATGAATAAAACCACGGTGGAACTTACCCTTGGTCCCAGACCTGACAGAACCGGATATTATGCCTGCGGAGAATTGGAAAAAGATCTGGATGGACTCAATCCATACAATTTCTGAGTGACTTTTGTTGCTCGATACGTTCTAAAAATAGTGCTATTTATGCACCCTACCTCAATCATGCTCCTGTCAATGCAGGATTGCTGTGCTGAAAGACAAGACCACTCACCCAAACGCGTTAATGTAATCAAATATGAAGAACATAGCACAGCAGCACCTGAGTATAACCAGCCGCCCTTGGGGACCTCTAAGCTCGACGCGTGGAAATTATCAATCAAGACAACCTAGCCATCTAGCTCCACTCCATCACGAAGTCGCTTCCCAGGTTTCGTCCAAGAAGGGCGTTACCCCCATCCTTTTCCAGCAAGATTCCGATTTCAGGGCGATTTCCTTCGACTTAGAGGTCAGAAGCATATCCCTGGCGCCGTCTGTAAGGTAGACTATGTTTTTATCCTGTACTAGTCAGCTGCCAGTACTTCGTGAGTCCCGGCGGGCAATGACCACTTACCAGTCCAAGTGTCAACTCTATCCCGTCTTCCATCAACATGTTGGGGTGATACGTGACGGGAGATCGGCCTTGGATCGCGCGGAGGACATTGTTGCTCACAATCACTGCCTGTTGCGTGGCAGAACGACCATTCTTGGGGCCGGTGGACGCAACGATATCACCAGCTGCATAGATATTCATAAAACGGTCGTCCGCGATCTGCAATGTAGATTTCACCTTCACAAAGCCACCCGACAGAGAGACAGCGTCGGGGCAAAGCCCGGCGATGATATCCGATGCAGCTTTTTGACCGGTGCATCGAACCTTGGGCGGATAAGCCTCCATCCAGCATGCCAATCAGGGCCGCATACCAATAAATCACATGGGATCGTTTCCCCTGACCCCAACACCACATTCCCGTCATCCTCGCTGCGAGTTTCGATCCGTTCGCCTAGGACAACGTGTACACCGAGCTCTTCCAACGCTTCGAATGCAGCATCATGAAGCTTCGTTCCAAAGCTGTTCAGCAGTGTCTTCCGCGAATGGACCAATGTCACATTTTTGTGAGGGCTGACGCTCTTGGCATCCGTAGCAAGCTCGACGCCAGCAGGACCCCCGCCCACCACTACCAGATCACTCGCGTCTTGGATGCGATCTTGTAAACCCTGCAGGGCCTTGATACCATCTTTCTTTTCATTCAAATTGAGCCTGGATGGAGGACCCGCGTCGGAGCCTGTTGCAAGAACAAGGAATTCATAGTTTAGGGTGGCTCCACTTTGTAGCGAGATCGTGCTCGGGCCTACCTCCCGGACGGTATCCTGTATCATCCGCCAGCTCCCTTCGGGTGCCCCTTTGAAATATGGCCCATACGGGATGAACGCTTTGTGTTCATGCCCGTTGACCACCGAGAAACGGGGAAACACCCAGGTGAATTGAAAATGTGAGCTTTTCTCAACAACGACGACTTGGTAACCGGTGGGCACAGAGTTAGCCAGCAGCTTAGCGGTATGGTAGCCCGCGAAGGACGCCCCGATGACCACAATATTCTTAGGGGAATCCACCACATTGTAGTGGTACCGATGGATCGCGGACGCGATCTTCTGGTTGATGGCATCGCCGATAACAACGAAGGCCACAGCCACGAATTTGAATACGAGAATTGTGGTATTGAACATGTTGCTGGGGCCTTTCTCGTGACAGGCGTCTAGGTATTGGTGCAATATGTGCGGTTTTATGAGCCTGGTTTAATAAGCCTTCTCCGTAACTCACTTCGTTTGATTTATGCTTAGCAAGACATGGACTTCTCGGTCGGGTTTAAATCCGTATTCAATCACATCTCCGGTGTCTGCCGTGTTGCGGATTATTACTACAGCTGTAAAGTGACTAAATCTAGCTAAAATCGGTTTCCGGACTGTTGCATCGGATATTTTTGTTTGACCCCACTTCTCTCTTGTTATGTTATGCTGTGTCTACAGGTGGCTAAAAGGATACGGATCGGTCGGACCCAGTTATCCACAATGTGCAGGTAGTTGAACCCACCGCCGTCGGATCAGATAAGTCCACTGGCGTTAATTTCCAAGCGGCTTCCCGGCTAGATCCATATACAGTAAGCATAGGAGCCGGAGCCGAGATTTTTACGCGGCTCGGTCCGGAGATAAATTCTTCTCATCGCCGAACAGCGATCGCCTAGCTTCTCTAGTTCAAACTTTATTATCTCCGAGTTGTTTTCTGTTTCAAAATAATTTCCATGTGCGGCCGATATTTTCGGGCACAAACCATTGACTCATATTCTCTCAGCCATAGAGAGCCCATTGATATCATAGGAAATTAGAAGAAACCGCTGCGCTGCTATTTGTGGCTTAGAGCCATTTGATGTCCCGTTACATTTGCTCTTGATATTAGCTGCTACACGCGAAAAGCTGTTACTTCGGGATAATAAATTCCCAACCCATGCAGGCAGCTGTTCCTATTCTGTAGCCCTTATTTCGAAATTCCATCGATTGCCTTTTGCAAAACGCATGGGCCCAGATTGTGGACGTTGTCGATAGAGATATACTAGAAGGAAAGGGAACCAATGCAAGTGTGTATCGATGATAGCCAAGATTTAGTTCTTACTTAGGTAGGAAACGATATTGTTGTCCGTTTGCAGGACCGTAACAAGATTAAAGGAGACTGCGACCAGGGCTACACACCTTTGGCCGGGACCACTACCATAGGTTAACTAAGCCTAGGCAAGGACTCGAGTTGCTTATGGAAATATCATCGCGTATTAAGTTGTCAATTTTTTGCTACCCTGTTAGGACTTTTAATCGTTCAAGTGAATGTGCCTAGAGCCATAGGCAATACTGTTGTTGGCTAGATTAAAGACGGTTGTCCATACTTCATGGTAATGAACGATGTCGATGAAATGAATTATTGTATCTGTTTATATGTTACAAGAAACAAAAGCTGTCCATCAGTGGACGCCTTTAATTGGAAGAAATACTCGGAAACAGTACCTGTGAAAGTATTAGCACCATGTTGAAATAGTATAGCGGAATCCCTACTGTGACATTTCATGCGAAGACCTATCCAAAAAAGAGTCAGCATTGATTTTTTCGTACCAAATATTAAAAATTAAAAATTAAAAATAACAAAACTTACCAACAGATTGCGGTGCTTGGCGTCACACTGGTCACACTCGGGGTCATCCCACGAGTAAACCCTCGAAGACCTTCCAATCTATATACAAGCCCAGCAGCTTTCCACATGTTGCTGCAATCCCGAATACGGGGATCACTAAATACTGCCAATTAGAGATAAGTACATGACTTTGAGACAAGGATATTACCTTTATCGCATCGGCGGGATACATGATAGCGTGCTCCATTACGCCTGCAAAAGCTCCAGCTGCAAGGCTTGCGACTACACTACTCCCCGGAGTAAGGCCTTCATAATCATACCTACAACAGTCAATAATTATTGGAGCCAAGATTCATGTAACAACTTACTCAGCCGGAGTGTTCTCCATGACATAAGTTCACATAAGAGAAAATTCTTTGAGAATCCCGAGAACATGGACATGTACTATGAGCTTCCTTTGTCACCAGACCCGTTGAGCCTCCTTTGCCTCGTTGGTCTTGAAGAGGATGGACGAACACAACACGAAATATCTCCAGCTTGAGAAGGCGTAGCAATTTTATACAAGCGTTGTTCTCGGCGCTCGATTGTAGAGGCCCGAACAGGAGACTGATAAATCAGCTCGGTCGAATGGTGGGTCTGTCCTCGGCGTAGCTAGGTTCATATCCTGATTTCATACCCCACTTCTACTCACAGAATGGGAAAATGATTGGGAAGTCCCCGAGAAAAAGCTGGCATCTCCACCAAATTGATTCCAAACTGCCTTCAATGCATACCAGGTGACTGTATGACTCGCCGCGAAATCGACTGGCACATCTGCAGACGTCGCTTGCCTGCGTGCCATACGCTAAGCTACATTTGTGTTCATGAAGGCGACGAACGTTATTGCGGTACGAAACTAGCGATGTTCCGTGTTGGTAGATTTTCCAAGTTTGGGGCCCGCCCTGCGAAAGAAGATACGGGGGGAAGTTCGGGACTCGGCCCAGATGATTGATTTTATCTATCTCCGCTTCGGGAGCTCTACAGCCGAGCGCCCGAGAACAAGTTTACCCCAATCGGAGCGGACTTTAATCTCCGTCTCGGATTATCGAATGTGGTAATTTCCCGAATAATCTGGGCCCCCAAAAGGTTCGGTCCACTATATAAAAGATTTTGTGTTTTTTTTTTCCTCCTCAAATTGGGCGAAAAGAGAGATTTCTACCTTTCATTTATCCATTCAGGCTGTTATTTCAAAAGTTAAACTTGCATTTGACGCTACTTTGAACAAGAACCAATATGATGCAGGCCCCTACGCATGACCGGTCCAATAACGTCTCCGAGGAAGATAGCTGTGGTGGCGGCAACGAAGAAGCCAAATCAAGCCCACCGCAAGTCGCTTTTCCAGAAGGTGGAATTCGTGCTTGGAGTGTGGTTGCCGGGGCTTTCTGCATCTCCTTTTGCACCTTTGGTTATTTGAATGCATATGGGTGAGTGTCACGCGCGGAATCTATCTTGGCCAGCAACATGGCCAGAACCATTACTGACCTTTCGTCAATACAGTGTCTATCAGAATTACTACTCTTCACATCAACTTATGGATAAGTCTGCTTCGACGGTTGCATGGATAGGGTCTGTGTAGACATGCCTTTTGTTGGGCGGAGGCATTGTGGGAGGTCTATTGTTTGATAGATACGGAGCATTAGTGATTAGATATCCCGCCCTGCTGATTTCTATTGAGTTCAAAGGCTAATTAATGGCTTTAAAACATAATAGGTTATCTGGCCTACCGCCATCGCGTTTATATTTTCGGTTATGATGACGTCCCTTTGCAAGGAATACTATTAGTTCATGTTGGCCTAGGGCATCCTTGGCGGACTAAGTGACGGTATCATGTTCTCGCCCGCAATGGCCGCAGTAAGCCATTACTTCTAAGCCAAAAGAGGCGCTACTCTAGGCATAACCGTTACTGGCTCTTCGCTAGGGGGAGTCATCTTCCCAATCGCCTTGAGCAAAATGTTTGCGAACGAGTCATTGGGCTTCGGCTAGACGGTGCGGATTATTGGGTTTATTATGTTAGCCCTACTCTCTATATCATTGGCTACGGTCCGACCACGTCTACCCCCACGAAAAGACAAAATTTTGATGCCTTCTGCCTTCAAGCAAGTCGCTTACTCCTTGTTCCTAGCCGCGATGTTCTTAATGATTTGGGGAGTGTTTACCCCGTTCTTCTACCTAACGGAATATGCTATCGCACAGGGGATAAGCGCTAACTTAGCTTCATATATCCTGTCTATCCTCAACGCCGCGTCGGTCTTCGGTCGACTCCTACCTAGTATGTTAGCGGACAAAGTAGGGCGGTTCAACACTATCTGCTTTTTTGGAATTTCGACGGGCATTCTCCTTCTGTGCTGGATCGCTGTCAAGTCAAACGCGGCTATTATCGTTTTTGCGGCCCTTTATGGTTTCTTCTCGGGGGCGATTGTCTCCCTAATGTCCCCTTGCATCGCGCATCTTTCACCCACACCACGTCATATTGGTACTTATCTTGGTATGGGAATAGCTGTGATTTCACTGGCTGGCCTCACTAGGACACCTATTACCGGCGCGATGATCGACCGCTATAAGAGTTATACGTAGGCGGCCATTTTCAGCGGAGTGTCGGCTCTGGTCGGTGCGTCGTTGGTTTTCGTGACGAAGTTGACGATAGATAAAAATCCGTTCGCCCGCATTTGAAACTGTTTAAGACAGTATAAAGGCGCTAGGTTAGAGGCACTGTTAGATAAAAAAGTAGTAGACATATTTGTCCTTGCTATTTATAGAATTCATTGATATATTATAATACACTGCTAAATTGCTCGCAGGAAAGCAATTAAGTTTCGTGGAAATAATTGACTGAAAGATGCACTGGAATCCCATTTTTTTCTCCGCCAATTGTTGGTGGCCTGTGAGCCGCGACTACGCACCAAAGGCCCTAGCGCATCCGAGATAATTGTTGTGGCATGTGTATGATAGTTGTATTATTGTGGAGTTATGTGGGTCACGACCCAGTGATATAGATACAGGTCTAACCCTAATGCATGAGTTAGGGATGGTAGGTGAGATTTGAAACGTATGTAATTTCACAAATTTTGCTGAAATTTGAAATGGGATTCGTGAAATTGAAATTGACGCTAGCCCAATATGGTAAAGCTAGCCCTATATAGAAAGAATTTGCCGATCAGTGTGACGCATGACGTCGGAGGTCGGAGGATTGTGGCTCCGGAATCACGTGATCCAGGTCCCCATCATCAACAATCCCCACGTGTATGATTATTCCTTCCTCACGCTACTACTTTTACATTTCGCGTATAACATTTTCTTGATCATATTGGCTATCGTAACATAGTAGTAGCGTCCTTTTTTACCTTTTTCATCGTTGTTAGCTACACAGACATCGACAGTTCGCTGTCGCCGTCTCGCTGGCGCGATCCCCACATTCTGAACCGAACCGACGAACCGAAGTAATTCTAGACCCAAACTCTCTTTTCCGCCAATCACCGTACGTTATAGCGCTAAGAACGACCCGATCCTAATCTCGCCGACGCGAAGGCGCGGCATAGAACCCGAACCTTAGCACGGCCTAGAATCTAGAGAACCTAGAGCCGAGCATCGAAACCGCGGACTTGAATCCTTATGTGGAAGTCTAGGATAAATCCTACCCGACTATGGAGTCGGTTGATCGACGTGCCTCTATCCGTATAGGGTAGCGGGAGATCGACCTATACTATATCTAGAATAACTTGTATACCGCTAAGCTTGTGTATAATTTCTTGATAAACGCTACTATCCTCGCTAACGCGAAGATAGGTAAGACGGAGCACTAAGTTGTAGCTATTAATACTAAGTACGAGGAGCTCTAGTAGTAGTATATTGAACTATAGAACTATCTTGCGGTCGCCTAGTCTAAGAAGGGATAGTTCGCGATTAAGCTCGTTGAGTTACGCGAGCGTTACGACCGATAGTATAGGTAGCAATCCGCTCCGTTCCGATCCTATACCCCTACGACCCCTACGCCTATATCTAGACCTAAACTTGCTCCTATTCTAGCTATAATTCCTATGCGGGTACAACGATCCCCGAAGCTACCTAATCTACTAATGTTGAGTAATAGCAAAGAGCTACGTTTTAGCGTTTAGAAAGCCTAGATATAGGACAAGCTTAAGGGCAATACCGATTATTACCCGACCGCCCGAAACCGCGTCTAGTATATCGCGAGCCGCTACGAGGGAATAGCTACGCTATATATCTAGACCCGTTTAGATGATAATGCTACCCGACTATATGCCGATATAGAAGACGTTATTAAGCATCTATAGGGCGTATTTACGAACCTAAACCGCGTTGCTAAAGCTCTACACAAGTACGAGTATCTATTTATGAAGCCTATCCCATAGGGGTAAGTGGGACGCAGTGCATCCCAGTAGGCTAGGGTTTTGTTAACTATGGGAGCGCATTTGTGCATCCCAGTAGAAACGCCGGTCTAGATCCTAGTAGGCTTTTTTTGATCGGATCCCTATCAAAGTTTGCAGAAATTTAATCCAGCGCGCCCCGTAGGTTTTGGCAGAATTTGAAGCCCATCAGCCAACGTCAAAGGGTAGTTGCAGGGATCCGAAAATTGGTCAATTGTTTTGATAGGGTACGACCGGATAGGAGGTAGGGTTTCTATCACACACCACAACACACTAGTACACCACTAGCCACTAAACCACGCAATCCATCATAATAGAATAAGCATGGATTTCGTATTACAAATAGAGGGATGATATTCAGGGGTGTTTTCCCAACATCCAATTTTTATTTCAGCATCATCCGCGTTAATCTAAGGGGACATTATTTTGGTCCATTCGCTATATATATATAGCGACGATAGGAGATTTCCAACGTAAATATAAACCATATTAACGCCCACGATTATTTTTTATACAATCCATCGTACCACGTTGCCATTTACAAGAAATATGGCTATACCGTAGTTCCCCGGGATATTGTCGGCTATTTAAGCAA
>JACWGB010000116.1:0-45812 GCA_019775275.1 Penicillium sp. VS AB III KN | reverse complement strand
AACTCTTAAGTATCTACAAAAATAGGGTTACGCCTTGATATAATATTGAGTGAAAGTAACGATCTTCTAGCCGCGCCGTATAATAAGCTTTCATAATATCTTAATAGTAGTATATATTTAAAGTACCTTTACTATCTATTACTAGATTTATCTAATATTAAACTACACAATAGATACTATCAATATCTCGCCTCTCCTATTCTAGAAAGATAACCAATATCGATTTCTAGTACTTATAACTCTCGCCCGAGATATACTTTCAATTCCCGTAACTAGTGCTAGTATTAAACGACTTTTTAATACTACTCGGGATATCTATTACTATCGCCGAGGCAGATTAAATACGACAACTATCTAGGAGCTAATAATATTCCTCTACGCTTCCAAATTTGATATTAAAGAAGAGCAATCAACGTTCCTTAAGGAGTTTTTCTCTCGCGATAAGATTGAAGCAGCAAAAGAAGAAAGGGAGGATACGCCTAATCAGTTAGAGCTTAATCCGATTAGCGATAACGAGGAATAGGGAGAGGAGGAAGAGGAAGAGGAGGCAGAGGAAGAGGAGGTAGAGGAGGCCGAGCAACCTATTCCTATTGCATCTAATAATAAAGCTAATCCTCTACCTATATCTAAAGAGGGAAACACTTAGATACGTATATCAGTAAGAGTACGGAAGCGTCCAAGACATAAAGATAATCAGTTTGCATATTATTAGCTATAGCGTATAGATTTTAATGCGATTTCCTCCTAAATTATATCTTCATCTAGAAAATCTCGATGTAAGAGAAATACTCAAAAATACAAGCCTAAACTACATAAAATATGCAGTCACGAGTCTCCCCTATATTTGCACTGTTTACGACCCATTGGGTAACCCAATAACCTACGTAGGTTACCCACGCCAACCTATAACCCACGATAGGTCGGTAAACTCGACCCAAAACCCAACCCAATCGTGGGTTGGGTTGGGTTAGGTCGTGGGTTCTATGGGTTATGTCACAGCCTACATGGGAGCGCCGTGGGCCCTGTTGAAGCTTTTCTCAACCACCGCCTACATAGTGAGCATCCTGTAGCTGCAGCCGGTCGTATTTCAGGACATCATTTTACAACACAACGGTTTTCGATTACACTTGTTAACTCAAATTTTTCCTATATCTTGAGCGCAAGCCAATTCTTGCCTCAATCAAATAGACCAGATTAGATTTGCCCCGCAATCCCTGTTATTGTTGATCGGAGTTGGGAATAACATCATATCTCTGTCCTTTCTTCGTGGTACGGGCTGAAAGGCAGATTAAGCATTGAATTTACAATTGGTGGAGATCGAGCCACATCTAAGTCGTAGTTACATCGGTGTTGTACAGTGGGGTTTCATAAGTTTGGAACCCCGATTTTACCGTCAAATTTTAACCGCTCTCACCGCCTACCTCACCTACCTAACGCGTTTCTATGCTACTTACGCCTTTTCAGTCTATTATGCTCCTATTCGATCAGCAAGAGCCCCAGTCGCACCTCCACTCCGCCCGAGATGCCAGCTAGACGCACATATGCGTACAAAGCTCGGTGAATTGAAGACTGTTGCTAGTTGGACGTATGAACAGATACATGAAGAGTATCCGTCTATCCTGATAGGCACAATCAAGACTACTGTCTACCGCTCAAATAAGAGGATTAAGAATGAGACATCACCTCAATCCGGGCGCCCTCGGAAGCTAAACGAAGCGGTAAAACAAAGCTTCTTGGCGCTATCGACACAAACCCACGAATTAACTAGCACATGATCGGGAATCGAACCAAAGACGAATGAGAGAGAGGCTTGGCGCGAAAATTGGCTGTGTGTTTCGTCGTGTTTATTGCCAGCGTTGAGAGTCAGCGTCGCACAGGTCTAAGGTAAGTAATCTCTTCCACTCCGTTGCTTCGTTTCAAGGCAATATAATACAAACACACATCCACACACATACTGATAGTGTATTGAGCTTGACTACAGTGAGTCGAATAAAAACTTGATGCATCATAATATGAGGATTAGGGCGAGAATTAAATATGTTTGTCATCACAGTAAGGGTTTGGATACGCAAATATTCCAGGTGTATACTCCGGAGATAGCAGTGCTAATGTGCGGATTTTCGCGAGTTTGATCAAAAAACTAGTCCTGATACATGAAACTTTCCTTCGAATTTCCCAAGTCCTCTGTACGAATCCTCACATGGACTTCCTATTCATTATCAGTAGATTACTTTCAAGGCAAAAATAAATACATACACTTGGATGGTCTGAAGGAAACGTAGACTCTAGATAACGAAAGTCACCGTGACGGGTCCGCCGAATGACCACGACGTGGACTACTTCCAGGCCAAAGAATTGACACAGCCGCGAAATCATTCTCGGCATTTTGATCAGATCTGGTTTGTGATATAAAAAGAAAGAGAGGGTTTAAAATATCTTTAACAATCGATGGAAGAGCCTTCTTTTATGGAAGACTGACTACTCTAATCGGTCATTGCTTTACAGAGACAAGGTAGGCATGACAACTAGGTTTCAGTATAAAATTAGACATTCCCCTTTATATTGTCAACAATTTGACATTTCCAACTGTTGACAAACCGTTCATCAAAAAATTTGCGAGACTTGGAACTGCATACATGATCCATGTATCCGCACTCATTGGCTGTTTATTTTTTTTCAAGTCATATTATTGCTGTTTCTCAACGTTCTTCAGTGAAATGACATTTAAGAGTGCAGTGCTCAATGCGAACAATGCCTCTTAAGAGACCCCTCAGCAATAAATGGCAATATTCTGGCTCTCAATACGTTGAAAATCGATTGGCTGTGCTGGCCAGAGTGGGGTAAGGTCTGACCCATACAACGTTTTTCCTGTCTGCATGATAGCCACGGCTATCTTCTTTGTTCGACGAACTTTTCTCTCATAAACGCGTATAATACAGCTTTAACCAATAATTCCGCAACTCTCGCAATATCAAGTATTTAGTTGGGGGCATCGTGCACAAATGAGATCGTTAATTGATGAAGTGCCCAGATTCGTAGTGAGCCGTGAGGAATTTGTTGGTCGGGGCTTCGATAATTTTCTGCTTCCATTACCTGAATTGTACATGTAAACCCATTTAGTACTACTAGTCGACCTGTGGATACATTTCGATTGTAGCTTCTTTCATGCTAATAGATATTCACAAATTTGTTTCCAAAAAGTCTCGTCAACTACCAGAACTGTGTATAATTGGGCAGCTTGATGGCCCACGCGCTATAGAATTGCTATGTTAAATGTATTGTACTCATAATACGCCCCTAAAAGGCACCAGTTGCTAACGTTAATGCTACGTGAGCTGTTGTCAACGGTCGTGTGGGCAACAACATCGGCAAATATGATTGTGGTTGAAATAGTTGGCTGCCATGATCAGCCAATCAACCGTCATTGCAGGATACAGAAATGACCAAATTGCCAGTTAAGTACAGCACCTGCATTTTCATTTCTGCAATGTTTCCAATGAGTTTATCTTCAAATTGTACAGAACACCTTGTACCAGATTCACAAGTTCGCTCGTAGATAGAGAATTTCCAGCAATTAAAGGATGCTATTCATCAGTTAGTTCGAGCAAAAAGCCGATCGAGAACTTGACTTCAGGCTGGCTGTACCTTTTTCAAGTCTTCCAGTGAACCAATCGACAATGTAGCGGATAAAAACTCAACCGCGTCGGAACCGACCGGCCAGCGTTCCAAATCATCAATCCCAACCATTCCTTTTTCCTTTTCGTGTTTCTGCATGAGACACATGACTATGGATAGTAATGATCTGGTGTAAGAAAGATCTGGCTGACGGGGGTCACATTCTACACAAAGTTCTAGGCAGCCTACGGCAAACGTTAACAAAGCTCTTTTCGGATCATTTTAAAGCACATACCAACTTTGACGGTTCCATTAAAGCCGAGAAGAATTTCATGACACGAAAGCGAACGGTGAGTCAAACCAATAGATATAAGGAAACAAAGACCATCGAGGAGCTTTGGCTCGCGGTTAGCTAATTGAGAAATTTCTCATTTGACAAAAGCGTACCTACGACATAATTAAGGCCAATTCTCTTTCTGTCGGATACACGGTGTAATAGCAAACGAGATCGTTTAAAGTCAGCGGAAGATGGTCAACCAGCGCGTACATAGAAAATTGGTCTATGTAGTACTCTTGGGTAGTAAGGACGTTCAGATGGTCAATGTTTCGGAAATAATGCATTAGTTTGTCCGCATCCGCCCTCCCATATTTACGAAATGTTCTCATGCGGGATGAACGAGAACGATCCACCGCAACTATGACTTCTCCTGCAACTTCGCACATACCTATGCGCCGATAAGTGTCCTAGGGAGATTCTTGCCTAACTATCATCTTCATCGACCTATTTGGAGTCTTGCAGATCTGGGGCAACCCTAGGCATTTTGGGAGTCCCTTGACGACTTTCCTTGCTGCCCGGTTCACAATATGTTTTCTCGGATTTTTGAGGCAGCTTGGCTTTTACTCGTGTTCAGATTTTCTTTCGGCGGATTGTAGGTTCTGTCAAGATGGAATTTCTGCTGAATATCATCAAAATCGAACACAATACTTTTCTTAGCAATATCTTTTGTCATTTTGAGTGTTGTATTATTTCAATTCCCACTTGGCTTTTTAGTCAGCTGAGGCAGATAGAACAAAAGCAGTGTCGTTGATTCAGTGTAATATATACCCTACCCTGGGTTGACGACATCTATGCAATACTTCTTGAAAGGCCTTCATGCAGATGCTTTTCGTGCCGCGAGAAAAATCTGTAAATCATCAAAAAAAGAAAGACGTTTGTTTTCTAAACTTCTAGGGAGTTACCTCACTCTGACTAAACATCATAAACCCCGTTTAATTCAAGCTAGATCAAGTAAATCCGTCGTGGTCTAAACAAAATTGAAACGTTTATTGTTAGTGACAGGTTATACAAGGATTCTGAAGCTGCACTCCTGCTGCGTTGAGTCACTCTTAAGTGCCGCAATACCTTCAACGCCCAATTAATTGATCCCAAACAGACTTCTCCGTGGGGAAGTTCCAGCTCTCGTAGAGTCAACAGTGAAGATACCTTTCAGTTGCAAGTCTATGATGCTATGGGTAGCTCAACTAATTATTAGAATGAAGCTGTTTTTTAGCTTCCCCAAAGGTTTGTGAAAAGCAAAGGCGCCCCCTAGGCGGCTTTATAAGGCTATATAATGCATTTACTCAGGCAAAATACAAGTTTAAAACGTGCCCGCTAGCTTGCGATGTCTTTCGACTATACCAACGAGGATTTATTGGATGATGTCTCTAGTGTCTATAGTCGGACACCGGAAACCCCGAAAAGCTTCCTATCATGGACTCACTCCCCGTCACCTGTTCCTCCTAGACGCGAGCTACCAGAAATTAATCCACTGGATCATCAGATTGCGTTAGCTCGTGGCTCTACTATGGCACTGGAGACAACTCGAGCCCGATTGAGCATTTCAAAATATCACAATAAGTTGTCTCTTGCCGAGCTCAGGGAGGAAAATATTTCTCAGCGTAATCAACAAGAAGAGGAAAATCATTTCTATCGCTCTTGCTTTGAAAATTTTCGCCAGCTCATGATCACTGCCATCGAAGCATCCGCCGTCGAGACAACGCAAGATCTATCGCTGTAGAGCCACTTTGAGCCTGAACGAGGCAATGCAAACTTGAAGCTGGCAATTGACAGGTTGCGCATTGCTTTGGAAAATTCCCGAGTTCAAGAAGCCAAGGCTGAGCGAGATTGGAAAAGCAAGTGGAAAGTCTCAAGATTTTGGAATCCGGCCCCGCGGTGGATTTAGTACCATATAGTCGACGGAATCCGGTCAGAGAGCTATATTCTTAAGGCTCTGGGGTTTTTAATGATTTCTCGTTCACTCTCTTGAAACACGCCCAGCCTTACATGTACCAGGTTGCAGGGTGTGAAGCTAGTGTGTCGTGTTTTACCCAGACCTCAACATGTCGCTTCATTGGGATGCATGTGAATTTCTATCGAACCACAAGACCTGTGAGCAAATTATGGGAAACAACACATGAGGGTACGTGTAATTCTCGTGGTGAGTTTTAGGCCTGCGGTCGAAAGTCATGAAAACAAATCAATTTTGGAGCCTATCAGTTTGTAATAATCCGATCACTCTCATGAGGGCTTTGTGCTAGATATTGAGCGCCCAGAGGCAGCGCGCCAAAAAGTTCCTGAATAGAAAGTTAGGCCAATCGGCTTCCAAATGTCAGGAATACCAATGAATATTTTGATTATACTCACACGATCATAATTTCCGTGCATAAGAGTCAAGAAACGGTACCTAGAACTTGCAGCACCAAGCCACCAAAAAGTCTCGCTGGAGCTTTACGTAGTGAACACGATGCCTATTCCATAAAGTCGCCCTGCAAGATCCTCTCTTCGAAGAAATCGGGTCTGTTCTGCTGGAATATCTCGCACAGGCTGCTCCATCGATGTAACCGAAGCTGGACGCTGGTGGTCGTAGTGGCGTGACGTGGTCTGGAGCTGAGAAAGAGGGCCACCAAGGGAAGGAGCGCGTTCGGCATGCGAGTGGAGAGTTTTGGGGCAGTTAAAATCATTACCTAATCGGCGCCAATCGTTAGTTTTATCGTCATTAGACGATGAGATTAGTGTAACAGGAGACCGGGTTGTGTGGCAAGCAGCGCCAGCCACCAATACAACACGAGGAGGCCCTGTGATGGGTGTTTAGCCGGGGGAGATACGTATTATTGCCATTAATTTCAGCACTAGCATCACGAAGTGCCAAGGCCCCGAAGAAGACCCGTCGGGCAAAAGGGGATGGCGCCCGGCGGCAACCCTTCTGCGTCTTGCGCTACCACGTCCTCGTTGTGGGCGTTGGGTTATTCCCTGATTTATCACAATATTTGGGTATCTTTTGGAGACGGAGCAAGCTAGAACCGCCACTGACACTTTTTGGTTTTGAATGGTGCTGTAGGTCGGACGAGAGCATATGTAAACAAAACCCTGCCGCGAAAGCATCCTATCTGGGATGCCCTGTTACGCGCATACCGGCGAAGGAACAATATTGGATCGTACGCCCGGTTCCCACTCGCGGAAGCTTTGAAAACAATGGACCTGGAAAGGCTACGCGAAATCGAAATGATCGACCCTACCCCGCTACTACCTTGGAGATCCGAGGCATTTTCAAAAATCGAAATTGAGCCGGACAAGGAGATCGCCATAGAACGAGCAGAGGCGGCACGCTCCGTCTCAGACATTGTCGTCTACTCCGACGCCTCGGGACGCCAAGGCCACCTAGGCGTAGTAGCGACGACACTCAATAATAGCACGGAGACGGCGGAATCTCTATAGATTTAGGTAGGACCAATAGACCGGTAGTCGGTATATGCCGCCGAGCTAGTAGGGATTCTATATGCCATCAATATTATCAACAAGGCTGCCCTCTAGCGATGGAGGTTAGCCGGCTCGTATACCAAAACTGCGACTATTCTTAGCGATAGTATGTCGGCTTTGCAAGCTATCTAGAACCCGAAAACTAAGTTAGCACAATAGATTATCTACGCTATCCTAGAATCGGCCAAGAACACCAAGTCGCACGGCATCGCAATTCGCCTACAATGGATACCCGGATACTGCGAGGAACCCGGTAATAACACCGTAGACCAATTGGCTAGAGAAGCAGCCGTGCCGGGAAAAACCTATACCTTCGCCCTATTACTATCGCGCGAGAAGGCCTTTATTTAGAGAGGGATCTACGCTTAGTGGGAGAAGGAATAGAAGGAATCTAGAATAGGTAGTTACCTCTAGAGGGTAGATTACTTACTACTAGCCAACTACACGAGGCGACTTTACGGACCGCTACCGAGGAATCGAGCCTATCTGCTAACACAACTACGGACGGGACACTATTAGTTAGCTACGTACGCAAAAGCGTTCCGCTTTCGTGACGACGACCTATGTGTCTGCGGCGAGCGAGAGAGCGTCATTCATGTTCTATTGGACTATCCGGATCTGAGAGGTCTGCGACGGGAGCTACGAGCGAGAGTAGGCGACGCTTTCAGTAGTGTGTCGACCTTGTTAGTAGGTTCGGAGGAAGGAAGAAGAGGGTAAGCCTAATTATGCCTCGCGTGTCAAGACGGTAGACGCCGTCTTCGATTTCGCAGAGGCATCCCAACGGTTTCAAAGTCGTGCGCCATAAGGGCGGCAATCACAAACGGCATCTAGGCCACGACAGGCCTCGGCGAGGCTCTAAGTTCGTCTAAGAAGTGGTACATGCTACCTATATATACATGGTTATATATAGTTGAGGTAGCCTGCATATCGCTTTCAAAGTTGGATTCTAAACCACAACCCACTAGGCTGGGTACGGATTCGTATTTTAGTCTAGTTGGGAAACCAACTTTCAATTTTGCGAGGGTCAGGGTAAATGAAGTCATACATACATACATACATACATACTGTATCTTTCCAGCACATATTGGCCTGTGGATGGAAAAGGAGCATTTCAAGGATTTCCAAGTTTTGGGAACGAACTGCATAGCAGATTGGCGTACGATGGTGGACGTCAACAGTGTTGACAAGAATGCGTGGATGCAGTAGAAGCCTGTTGACAAGTACAGTGCTACCATGTTGAGCAGCCCATATTAGAGCCAGACTATTCTCATATCCCACGTTGAAATCATCCAGTTGGGACAGGAAGATAGAGGAAGCATAAGAATTGACTAAGGCACTGGGACCCTTCTTCTCCCCACTGGACTGCATGAGGTCACCAATAAAATAAATATCGCGCAATTATAGGCCCTTGTGCCTATAAAAGCAGAATCAACCAGCCAGCTACCGCAAAGGCTGGACATCTTCAACTCAATAACAAGTAACCGACGTATCGAATCCCCCGTAAAATAACCAGTGTCAAAAGACCCTCCACACACACCCGAATCAAAACCGCACCAATACGCCAAAGATCCCACCCATTGGTCTCTCCAGTAGTATCCTTGTGTCCCTCCAAGAACAGCTCGATTATTAAAGCTGAAAAGCAGAAAAAGTATGCAAGAATTGCACCAATACCACGCGCTAATTTATGTTCTGAGGAATTCCGGTAATGTTCCTTGATTGAAAGAGGTTGGGAGGAAGTCTGTTGATCATGCGACTGGATATTGCGTATGTCTGGCATGACTTGTAGAATATATGGTAGGAGAAGTTGGCCGAATGGATAGCCCAGGTAGGAGCCTGCGATATATATCAGAGTAATGGCGGCGGCGAGACTTGCAAAGGCAATGGTAATATCCATCGCGATGTTTAAGCATAAGGCAAATTGTGTTGGAAAATCCATTTTCCAGGTAGGGACATATAAGATAGTTATGAGATTTGAAGGTATGGGCTGAGAGACAAAAGTTAGTTGGGATAAGGCTATATTTAAGATAAACAACGCGTACTGTGATATCATAATAGTCGAAAGTGGGGTATGTGGGGTCCAAAAAGGGAAGTGGGATTTGAAACACATTGTACCATCAAAACCACCAACACACACAAACAACCACGGAAGCTCCTGAACAGTTCCTACTTGATTCTACAACTTGGATTGATAAGAATGGACAAAACTTGATGGAGTAGTTTTTCAATAACTGGAATGATTGCAAAATTAAAATAGAAAGTGACAACTTGCCCTTCTGCTCACTCTCACACCGCCTTGTTGTGGTGCAGCACAAAAGTATTGCCACCCAACGAAATCCACCACAACATACTTCGCCTTCGCCACGATCAGGATCGGACATAACATGACTACTTTAGTATCAATCCATCATCCAATTATGAACCTATGAAGTATCCACTCTGTATGAATTGGCTACAAGACCGGCAGTATTGATGTTGACACAGCCTGATCCTGTCAGGATGAGTGTCTGCCCGGAACAATCATCCGAATGGTGGAATGCGACCTCTAATATGGGTTATAACTAATTCAGTTGCAAAGAAATAAAGAGATAAAAAGATAAAGCTCACCTTGTCTAGAGGAGTCAGAGTTTTCCTTTGTAATCTCAACTGACTGGGCATTTGCGACATTGAGTCCTGTCGACTATAGGTATTTGTTAGAAATGCAAGATATTCATATCCGGTTAACATACAGAACAAGTGCCCCCAACATTGCTAACAACGTCGACCTCTTCGCTATTGCATTCTTCGCCAACATAGAAGGTCAACTTGAAAGCATTCGCAGTGCTGAGCAGAAGCAACACGCAGGGCGCGGTTTGAAAAAGCTGCATGGTGGTGATTGATGCTTTAAATGATTTTTTGAAATAGGTGATTCTGATATGTTGATATTGCTTGATTCTGGACAAGATCAATGACTTGGTCGAGTATTTATGTTTCTATAAATTTACACTAATACATCGGTCCAGAAGGGCCAAAGCTTGAGTAGCGTAATTATGCATGAATCGATTCTCTTTTCCACGACGGCTGCGTCAGTGCAGTGAGTAAGAAATGCTTAGCAAGGTTTGGGAATGCTAGTTACCTTGTCGATCTCTAATCTTTTGTTGGGGCTGTGAAAGACAGAGTGAGCAAGTGGGGGCTGAAGTATGTCGCGCATGCGTCGTGGACTAGGATTGCTTGTTACCTTGCCGATCTTTTATCCTTCGTTCGGGCTGTGAAGGATCGAGTGGGTAACCGCGTAAGCCTCGCTTGCAACGATCTCGCAGGATAGTATAGTTTTCGATTCCTGTAGCCCCATTGTGTGACGTCAAATCAGCCTGAACATACAGCGAAGAGACTCAGAATGTAACGTGGGGGCTGAAATATGTCGCGCATGCATCGTGGACTAGGATTATACGTTGGAAACTAACAGTATTGCATGAAATCCTCTCCTAACGCAGGATTTTTAGTCTCGAATAAATGAAGGTACCAACAGATGTAAACGTAGCCCCAGATCTAACAGGATATTCATAGCCTCGAAGCTTGAAAAAATGCCTCACCAATTGGACTCGACGAAACAGGATCTATAGAAACGCTTGGTGAACATAAAAGGGTTAATGTTTCCCTGTGATTGGAAAAAACCCTCAACAACATTCACCCAGAAAAAGACTACAATGCATCTATCCAAGCAAGCCTACTTCATCAGCCTGGCCGTCCTGGTCGTCCTCGTGGCCGCAGTTACAGCCCTCCCCAGTACCAGCCAGGACCTTGCCCTCCGCACGCCCGGTGACCTTGACCCCTATTCGGACTGGGACGGAAGCACCGGTCTTTCTGAACGCTCTGACAGGGGACAATATTTGGGCAACGCAGGTGTCTTGCTCGGCGCTATCGTAACCGGCAGCTGCTCCCTGGCCACAATCAATCCGGCTGCTGTACCAGTCTGTGTAAGCGCTATCGGCTTCGCCTGCGTCGGGGTCTTTATCAATTTGCTCGGCGCGGCTATCACCTCCAAAAGAGCCCTGACTTTGGAAGACGATGCGGACGGACATTTCAAATTCCACTACCCCAGCATTGGGGGTGGACCAAGTATGTTTGAGCAGGTTCAGACTATATTCCACACTAGTGATGGACTGCCGATCCATATCGCCGACACCTCGTGTGAGAATAATCAAACCTGCCACCGAGTGTGGTACAGCAAGATTGAAAAGACAGGAGCATCAAACCAGACGCGAATTTTCCATCATGTTCACGCGACTCCGATCGACTATGATTTCCGCAGCAACTCGACAAATATAAACTCTAACCGCCGGCGCCGTTCAACGGTGCACAATGCCGATGACAGTATCACTGAAAAATCAGGGGACAAACTGTATGGTGGATACGTGTTTGAGACCGTGGAAGACACGACCGACAAGGACATAGTCAACATGGGAACCAAGGAATTTGGGCAAGGCGTGATTGATGAGATGTCGGATCAGTACACAAATCAGAATCAGAAATTCGCCAATGAGGGGATCTACTGCATGGACTTTGACACCAGCTCTGACACAGCTGCTGGAACAACAGGGTACTTGTGGTATTACAAAGATCAGAGCTCCTACCCATCTGGAGATGAGGAATCACTCATGGATACGTGTGCGGAGGAGGCTTCTTAAATAGATGAAGCATTGAGTTGGTCTTTAGGACAGACGGTAAATGTCGCCTGGTGGAACGAAAGGCAACACATGTCAAACCATTCCATGATGGCAAATAAAGTCAATTTATAGAATAGAACAGGTAGACTCGTCATATATATGTGGAAATAGAAGCTTCCTGCACCTAACAGCCCCGGGCCAGTCCCGATTCTTCGTACTTTGGGATGGACGCTTCGGTATGATGTTGCTTCCGGGAGACTGGCTATCTGGTTTTAGGAGAAATTTACTTGACCAATCAACTAGAAATTCGACGATATGAATGCCACCACGTTCAAGCCTGAAACCAATACGAAGCAATCACCAATGACGGAAATAAACTCCGGTTTAAGCGGTCTACCCTCTATCAAGAATCGATTCTTAAAATTGAAGGGATCCGAAATTCAAATTAATCATTAGTTAATTGATGGCCCGTATTTTATCCTGTCCGGTTAACCGATCGGGTCTCGAGAAGAGTCTTCACCATTACACATTTGAGTTGGACCACACTTTTCTCTCCGGATCAACTGTGACGTTCATAAATGTCTCAAGCCAGCAACAGGAAATCAACAGTGGTTTGGCAGGTTGAGCCTTTATTCAGCTTTTTACCCAGTTTCAAGAGTCGTACAAAGATCCGATGTTTATTCCGGTTCTTGACTACATCTACGACGAATGGATTGATGACTGCCCGGAGCAGTTTATCCACTACCATACAGCTCACTATCTGCATCTTGGTGAGACGGCAACGTCCCGCACTGAAGCAGCTCACGGGCTACTCAAACAAGACCTGATGGTATCAACTAATGATGTTCTGGTTGTCCTACAACCGTTTGAGCGCGTCGCCAAACGTCAATTTGCGAAGATCCAGCATGAGATTGCGAGCGAGAAGACTAGAAGGCCAACGTCTATTGTACCGCTATACGAGCTGCTAATTGGACGTATCTCAACAAGAGCAATCCGGTATGAGCACCGAGCGCGATACGAATGAGAAAATGTACCGTTGATTTCACCTACTGTATCTGCAACTGCAATTCGAAAAACACCGCAGGATACCCGTATATCCACGTAATCAAGCAACATCAGAAAGAGGCTAAGAGCCTTACGCCTGAGCTCTTCCACCAACAGTGGCACTTATACGAGATTGGCAAAGCACCGCCTATTAACCCTCTTCTCTTGGTGCAGGATCCTCTACAGGTTCGAGGCCGCGGAAGGCCAACTGGAGCGGCCAACTTCGTCAGGCCTCTCCAGATGTCGAGCACGCAGCAGAGCATACGGCTGCACACACAGAATATAGCATTTGACAGATCCACTCAGCGAGAGCCGTCAGCCTTCGAGTATGTTATACCGCTGCAGGAAGGAGGTCAAGGAGGTCGTGGAGTTCGTGGCGGTCGTCCGCGTGCTGGAAGATGCGGTCCTGGACGTCCACCAGGACCAGCGCGCGGTCGCGGTTGCGGTCGTGGAGAACAGGCATTCTGCTGTCTTTGCAATCTTTTTGTGACTTTTGCGATCCTGATTCATACCAGTGACAGCCTCACCGCGGGATCGAATATATCAAAGCTTGTAGAAGAAAAGACGGGAAGTATGAAATGCCGTTTAGCTATTTAAGTTCATTCTTAATGTTAAGGTACTCAGAAGCGTTATAACTGAGCTGGTTCTGGCTTTTTTCCAACGCGCCGATGCCTCCAAACGATGTAATGACCTGCATTCCCCTAGTTAGTATCAGTAGGGGTTTGGTGAGCTTATTTCGCACATACGGTACTAATCAAACTGTCAGGGCCTGTCTTGTCGCTGCTGCTCTCCCACCACATTCCCCCGCCGAGACCTTTTGTCATGATATACTGTGCCTTTTTCTGAGCTACTTGGGGTGTGTCGAAGCTGACCATCATGCGCTGGGCATGGTCATAACTGTAGCTAGAGACTGTTTGCTCCATGTAGTTGACGTTGGAACCTTTCAGAGGCAAAGCTTTGTAATCCCAAACGCCGCTTTCCCAGCTACCACTTCCTACCCCATTGTAACTTTTGCCTGGCCCGTTAGTGTCCAAAAAAGACCTGCTGTATAGTGGCATCCCCAGCACGAGCTTTTTGGCATCTACACCGTTGGTTGTGTAAAAATCGATGGCTTTGTCCGTATTGAACGGCGTACTGGGACAATTATCAATGGATGGGTAAATGTTGGCATCATGTCCGGAGACGTTATCCCAGCTTCCAGAGTAATCGTAGGCCATCAGGTTCCAGAAATCAGCGTACCGGTCTATTTCCGTGACATGGAGCTTCTGGTATTTGCTCGGACCTGAAGTCTGGGTCAATGTTAGGGAATGACGATACACAACTAGACTGACCGGCTGGGCATGCGACTGTTATCAAAAAATGGTAACCGTCTGCATGGGCCGCACTGTAATTATCAAGGGCCTGGGGCGAGTGAGTCACAAGGGAGCATTCGTCAGATCAGACAAAGCCTACTGTGCGCAGTGCTTTGAGCAAAGCCACCATGTTTTCTGCCTACGTGTCATTGGCAGGATACTATGGCCATTTTAGCCAAAGTTCCACTCATTCCCAAATCCTCGATGAACCTACTTCCCAATCAATATCCAGACCATCAAATCCTAGGTTCCTGACAAGATTCACGGCGGAAGAACTGAAAGCTGCTCTGCCAGCATCGGTACCGAGTGAGGCCGCGAGATTTTTAGAATAAGACCAGCCGCCGATAGAAAGCAGCACCTTTAGATTGCGATTTCTTTGCTTGAGTAAAAACAGCTGCTTTATACATCCATAAGCGTTGTTTCCGTTCTCATTCCAAGAATCGCTAGGGTAGTGCTTTTCAAGATCAGCCCAGGAGTCTGACAAGTATACTTCTCCTGTCTCCGCATGCACGTTAGCAAATGCATACAGAACATGTGTGAGCTGCTCGGCTGGAAGGTCTTGGGGGTTAAATTTTCGGCCGTAAATAGCCTGTTAATTAAATTTCTGTCAGCTATATGAGATAGATTGGCCACGTCGATGGGATATGACCTGACCCAATTAACGAAATATGCTACCGAGCGATATCCGGTCGTATAATCCCGAGCGGCGGGGAAAACAGCACCATTCCCTGAAGATATTTTGGCCAAACTGGAAGCAAAGGCTACACTTCTTAGCCACAAAAGCACAAGAAATAGAGATATATTCCGGCGCATAATGATTGGTAATCGAATCATGGATGCAAGCAAAAAAAAAGCAGAAGGGGGGGTGAAGGACTACTTTTAGTATTGATTTTCGAAGAATTACATACCTGTGTTATACGGCTTCGTGTCATATGCCCATGACCAGTCAATATCTGTGGGTGTCTTTCAGAACTTGAGCGGACATCCACTCTCGCTATAGAAATTCAAACTTAGCCTCACATATTTGAGGTCTTCCCAAGTGCGGGAATGGTATTCCATGTGGAGAGGGCTCTCCGTTCCCTTAATCGTTTGAGCGCATTTACTCTCCTTTCCTTCCATGCCTTGCCATACTTAAACCACTGCTTGTTGGAGGTGGAGGTCCAAGTCAGGACTAGAGGTATGTTGAAGATGGCCAAATCATGCGCAGAATCTCAGCTTTGTGGGGCATCTTTAGAGCGTTAAACAGGTTTGTATTAACCATAAAGTTTCCAAGAAAGAAGTCCTATTAAACGGTGGTATGTTGACACATGGCCGAAAGATAAACACCCCTCGATAAAACTCACAGATTTTGAAGCGCGTTTTTTTCCGGGTTCTCTTTGTCCTCTCAATCGAGTCCCAGCTTACATGATCTGCAAAAATGAGGGTCAGAACGCCCTTTTCCACTTTAGCCTCATTTCTTTGTCCTCTCTTGTCCGCTTAGCAGGTGCTGGCTTTTAAGCAAAAAGGCGAATTTGACGAAGTCATCGTGGAACAGCCCTGAGGCAGCGTTGGCTACAAATTCCTTCGAAAATCCCCATTTTCAGACGAATGCGCTCCATTAGCACGGCTGTCACTCCATCGATAGTCATTTGCACTTCCTCGGTTTGTTGAATCTCCCTTTTCTCTTCGGGTCTTGCGAGGGATTTTGGCAAACCTTGAATAAGTCTCGCTTACATATTCCTTGATAGATCTTACAAAATGGAAAGCATACTCAAGCGGATCGAAGAGTCCTGCAGCGAGACGGAGTCCTCTACTTGTGACCCAGATGGCAATGGCTCGTCCGATTATGCATATTCAGACACAGCATCGGAGGAAATCCCTTCGGAAACAAGCGAGGACCGTGCTTTCGTTGTTTCTGATACAGACCAATTATCGTATATCTCCAGTGACTCATCTGGAAGCTGCAGGCCAGAATCGTTGATGTTCAAGGACCCGAATCAGACAAATACAGTAAGCTGCTTGGCTCATCATTTTGCAGCTGTTTTGACACAGTACTAGGTCTCGGGGAATGGAGTTAAAATCCCAATTAAGACTATTGCTCAAAGGTCGGTCAGCTGCGAAGGTCAACAGACGATCCAAAATCTTGTTTTGTGGTATTCTTGGGAAGCAAACGAGCTTTCAATCTAGATTATACATGTACTGTAACGCCATGGCTGGGTCCTTGGATCCAGGGGTTTCTTGGATTTAACCAAAATTCATATAGAAACAAGCTCTATTCTTCCTTATCCCCGAGACCACTATGGCTTCTATGGATGAAATAAATCTCTATGGCACCAAATATTTTGAGAAGTCAATCAGTCGTTCCCAGATGCGGAGACTTCCAGGGCCAACCAGTCGGCCTTGGGAGCTTTGGTTGTATCGTTACGTCAGTGGGTAGACTAAAGTTATGCTTGACTGGCGACGAAGTATGCAATCCGCGAGTCATATAAATCAGGCCGCACTCATCGCATCCAGAAGGAGCGAGCTACAGAAAGAGGAGGACAAAAAAAATCAGAATAGCCTCCAATACCATGACGAGAAACTCTCTAAGGAAGTGTGGGGCCTTGTGATCACAGCTTGAAGCACTCCTTAACATACATGTACCTGTATACTAGAGCTATCGTTCTTTATTACTTGGCCTGCTGAGCCTTACCGACAAGATAACTACACAAACTTTCTCGACCCGGAAGGATTCAAGGGACTGCGAGTCGGTGTTCTTCGAGACCCCTTTTTCCAGAACATTACTACTCGGGACAGGATGACTACCACTGCCTTTAACGAAGCCATCCGCAAGATGTCGTCTTTGGGTGCGACTGTCCTGGAAACGCCGTTGCCTAACGCACCTGGGTGGAACTACACTTTTGTGAGGGGATCGTCACGAGTGAACAATGGAACTATTCAGATCCGTAAGTAAAACGAGAATGGCGTCGCTATCGAGTCTTACTAAATTGGTGCAGAGTATGATCTCAAGACAGATATTGCTCACTATCTACAAACCCGGAGGGTTAACTCGGGTGCCAACACTCTTGAGGATGTCATCAACTTCACCGTCAAGCTGTGGGATCTTGAGTCTCCAGAGGGCCAATGCTGTTTTCCTGTCCTAGTTGCGGCAGATTAACTGGGTGATCGGTCGACTTCTGGAGAATACTGGTGGGCCAAGAACACCCAGGCTCGCCTTTATCAAGAAGGTCCGGCTGTCCTTTTTGAGAAGTACAGGCTCGATGTGCTCGTGCTGCCGACTGAATTCTCGTCTTCGCGACTCGGTGCCATAGGGATACTTCTCGTTAGGTCGGTTCCTCTAGGCTATGACGATATTAATCTGCCATTCGGTATGGCTTTCGTGGGTCGACGGTATGACGAGGGATCTGTCATTCGCTCCATGTCTGCGTATGAAGCAAACTTCCCTGCTCGCAAGGTGCCACATCTGCTGGAGTGAGGTACGGCATGGAGTAGCAGACTCAAGATGCATGGTATGTGGCAATAGTATTGAAGATGGTACAACATTATTGGATATCTCGGAGAGCCAAATCAAGGTGTAGTAATAGTATAGCGAAGGGCAAGGGTTGAGATTTAGAGCGAAGGACGCTGTCTCTTTATTAAGACAGAGATTAGGATTAAGTTCTCCAACAATCGCGTATTTACCTTCTTTGTGGTGGTGTCGATTGAGGCACAAGCGGGTGCAGGGGTAATTCTGATCTTCTGACCCTTCTGTCGCAAGGTTCTTCAGCCAAATCCAGTAAACATCACTTTCCTGAGACTTGTAACCACTTAGAGCTAGAATTACCCTGGACAAGACGAAATATTATGAATCGTGCATTAGAGTTTATCTAACAGGCTACGATAGCATTGACTTTTACAACTTTGAAGTGCTCTCCTCGCGGCCAACAAGGTTAGGGTGGCCGTCGTTCATTGGCCGGGTGACAGCGTAGAAAGCAACACCCTCAGTCTTTGTTGAGAACTATAAATAGGTCAGAAAGTGTATACAGATTGATTGGAGTACAGAGAACTAACCTGAGCCTTGGATCCAACATGGAAGAAGGCCCAGTCTCCAGCAACGAGGTGGTGGGTCTTGCCAGTGGCCTCATCCTGTATGTTATCAGTATCATTCGTAATATCATTCGTAATAAAGATTTCGAAATCGACTGGGATCTTACTGTAATGTCGATTTGACCCTTGAGAACATACTTGGTCTCCTCGTAGTCGTACTCGCCGTATCGTGTAGGTCCGGGCACAACACGGTAGAATCCAGTGGTCAGGTAAGGGGTAGAGTGTGAGCTCTGGGATTTGATTGAGTGGAAGTCGGCGATAATGGCGCATTCGCCCTCGGGGATAGGGATGTGCTCATGGCCGGCGCCCTTGATAATGGTAAGAGGAACGATCTTGTTGTTAGACACTAGAGATGTTAGCACAAGATTTTAGACGACGACTAAGTGTATCTTACTGTTAAAGCGTATAGATAAAGACTAGAGATATAGACAAGTAGCTACGAGACAAGCTGTCAGCACCTGCTTATATACCGATTGAAACGGAGCATTCTCGGCATAGATAGTGTTATCAGACCTCGAGATACGGGGTCCGGCTCCGGAGCCGTAGCTCCGTGCCACCTCTCAAGCTTATTTAGCTGCCACTAAGCTACAAAGAGGGTTAGTGTCAGCGAATTAAGGTGGACCGAGACATAACGTGATCGGAACCTCACGGCCCTTGGCCGGATTATCCTGGAGGAAAACCTATCTTCCATTACCTTGTCGGTATTTTGTTATAAGATCTGAGTTTCGAATGTCTCATCTGGTTGGCTCGGCCATCAAGGGACCCTGGGGCCACGGTTGCTTCTTCCCGCCCCTCTGTGGCTACAGCCAATAAAAATGATCTTTGATACTTGTGACTTGCAGCAGTATTCACTCAAACTCAAGTATTCATGGTTAAATGGAGATGGAGGGACGGCCCCGTAAGCATCCGGGGTATGGGATTTAGAGCCCTATAGAACTCAACGGAGCATCCTATCAACACTGTAGAGGTAAATTAATTCTCTTGTCCTCACTAGCCCTTCTTTTACAAAGAGATCAGAAAATACAGGAAGGAATGGAAATGAAATTGGAAATAATTGACACCTGCTAGGTACGAAATCCTATGAAAGAAATACGCCCTGATGCATGTCCTAGGGCAAGTAAATTGCCATTGATCGCGGACAAGCTAGGCCGAGACCCAGGAGGGAGGGCAGGGCTAGCAGAGTACACGGTAGAGGGCGTGCGGCCGAAGTAACCGGGAGTGGGGGCGTATTGTGAGTTTCCGTCCCATGGGTCGTCCATCCACGGTTGAATAGGCATCACCATCGAAATAGCTATTGGTCATCATGGATATCTTCGGATGAGGGGTGTGCCTAAGCAAAACTGTAAGGGGCTAGCCAGTAATCACTGGTGTCCAATAAGAGCCGGAGCCACAGCATGATGACACGGAAAGGTGGAGATTACGAAGGAAACCTCAGTCGAGCCTTGTCAATCAACTCGTCCCTAGATAGGGCACCCAAGAACGCGCCAGACCCTCTGCAATGAAAGTAACTGGAGATGTAGAAGCGAATTCTGGACAGATTGCCAGTTCCATGTTTGCCTTGTTTGCATGGAATAGACTGGAAGGTTCCAGTCCTGCAGGCTTCTAGTTCTAGACTCTCGTACATTTCATACAGTAATCATACAAAGTCCGGTATTAGTACGAGGTAGTTACAAAACCGAACGATCAGGTGCTTTTAGATTAAGGTTTTACGAGTCATGTGACTAGGGTTTGAAAGAGCATCTCTCATACTGCTGACATGGAAGGCGATAACGGTCGCCACTGTACTGTAGAGGACTGTACTTTAAGGACACGGGGAGCTGATTTCTTTTGACGACTACGTTGTGGTCAATATTACTGCGATATAAAATCGCTGTGTTGTGAGCCGAGCGGGAACTAACCCCTGACCGATGGCGGACCCACCCGCGGGAGGGCCCGAGAGCCCTCCCACAAACACGCAAGACACCACCGCCGGCTTCACTGAGGAAGACCTCGACGCCAGAACCACCGTCGAAAGCCGGAAGCGAACCCGGAGTGGAGATGTCTTCGCCCCGTCGGATCCAGCCGCTCGAATTACCACCAAGGAGGTGTGGAAACTGATCGGCACGCTGAAGGACGTCATCCGCCACCAAACCGCGGCCATCACAGCTACCCAAAACGAACTCCAGGAGATTAAACACAACCAGAATGTCCTCCAGGAACAGAACGAGAAGCTCCATGAGGAAGTCAAAGCACTGCGGATGCAGCTTGAAAGCGCCCCAGCAGTGCCCGCGACTAGGACCTGGGCAGCAGTCACAGCCAATGGCGGCAATGTCACACCCTCGCTGAACCACCAACCACCCGAGAAAGAGCAAAACTGCGTCCGTATCAGCACCCAGAGAACCTTTGTCGACCCAAGAGACAATGACAACAGCAACGGAAACGCTTTTGGGTGATATCTCCCCACCGATGCCGTCAACACCCACGTCCGCACAGCATTGCAGAGCGACGCTACAACGCAAGATGCCCAAGTGGCTGGCATTGGCACCACCAAGACCGGCTACCTCATTCGATTCAAAAACGTAGAATCGGCGGAGGCGGCTCGCAGCAACTCTGAGTGGCTACATACATTGGGCAACAACACGAAGCTAGTGAAACCACGGTTCGGGGTTGTGGTACACCGTACCCCCACCGAGGAATTTGACCTGGAAACAGGTGCCACCCAGGCGGCAGTGAAAATCATTGAAGACAACGACCTGGCAGAGCACGGTTTCCACATCGAAGAACTGGCCTGGATGAAAGCGAAGGATAAGGCCCTAGGGAAATTCGCATCGCTAGGAATCTGGTTCGACTCTACGGAGGGAGCAGAACATATGCTTCGTAGCGGTTTCGTTGTCAGCCAGCACTATATTCCTCACGTTGAACGACGCGAGATCAAGAAAAAGAGATGTTTCCGGTGCCAACGGTTCGGACACCTAGCATGGACGTGCAAGGAAACGCCGCGATGCGGACATTATGCAGGGCAGCACGAGCGTGAACGATGTCCACCAGGAGTGAGAGCCCGGTGCCTCGACTGTAGTAGCGAACACCCTACCGGCGATCGAGAGTGCCCAACTCCGGCGACCTCCACCCCCACCCGATGCTAGAGAGAAACCTAAGCGTTCTACAGTTAAACATGATGAAATCAGGACCGAGAATGGAGGCACTGATCAATGATCCTCAGAGCCAAGAGCTAGATATTCTTCTGATCCAGGAGCCCTCCATCACCACGTACCGCACACATGTCAACCACAGCGCCTGGCGACTATACCGACCAATCACGCAGACAGACGCAGTTCGCTTTCGTAGCCTTGTCTATGTCAACAGAAGAATTTCTACCTCCTCACACCGTCAGATACCTTGCGATCACCCAGATATCGCAGCCATCAAGATCTGGACAGCCGACTCTCAAATCCTTGTCTTTTCTGTCTACATACCTCCAGCACCGCTTTTCACAGGCGATGACGCGTCGGCAGCGCCAGCCCTCACAGCAATACAAAGCACCATCACGGCCGCTTCGCAAAACGAGCAACGATCTACAAGCATCATTCTTTCCGGAGACTTCAACCGACACCACCCCATGTGGGGTAGCAATCACATCCCACCCAGGTTTATTGAAGACGCCAGCGACCTGATCGACTTTTTCCAAACCCACAATCTCCACAGCTGCCTCCCTAGGAGCACGCCGACTTACTGGGCCTTGAACAACCCAGGACAAAACTCGACCATCGACCAGACAGTGACAGACAGCCCGGATCTGCTCATCAAATGCCATCTATATCACGAGAACTATGGATCCGACCACCGTGCCACGTACTCAGAATGGAATTTCCAACCTCAGAGCAAGCCAAGCACAAAAGCGAGAAAGGCGTACGAGCGCGCGGACTGGGCCAGAATCGGCGAGGAAGTAGCCCGACAGATGACCCCATGGAAGGAGATCAAGACTCGGCCAACACTTGACCGGGTGGTAGAGAGCCTCATATCAGCGACGGCCCAGGCGGTCGACCGGTTCACGCCCGACACGCGACCAACGCCATACTCCAAACGATGGTTCACTCCGGATCTTAAGGTTCAACAAGTCGAAGTCAATCAACTACGTAGGAGGTGGTAGGCGAGCTACGCGGAGCTTGGACGAGACCATGCTAGCACCGCGGCGGCCTTTCAGGCCATGCAACAAAAGCGGCGAACGTGGACCCGAACCATCGAGAAAGCCAAAGCCTCATACTGGAGACAATTCCTGGACGAGGCTGGTGAAGGGAAGCTCTGGAAAGCTACGACCTATATGAAGCCTCGAGAGACATGGGGCTATATCCCAGCGCTACAAGTCGGCTCGAAGGAGTGTATCCAGAACGAGGACAAAGCGAAGGCATTTTTAGACGCGTTCTTCCCTACCATGAACTCCCCCGACCCCAACCCACGGGCCGCACCGGAGACAGAGCTTCCGTGGCACCCGTTCAGTAAGCTAGAGATTGAGCGATCACTGAAGACAGCGAAAGGGACTACGGCACCCGGGGAAGATAGCCTGCCGATGCTGGTCTAGAAAAAGCTTTGGATCTATCTGAAGACCTTCATTGTCAGCATCTTCGCCGCAAGCGTAGAGTTAGGACATCACCCAAAACAATGGCGGAGTACGAAAATTATCGTTCTACGGAAACCGGGCAAACCGAATTACTCAATACCCGGTGCCTACCGTCCAATCTTACTTCTGAATACGCTCGGCAAGCTTTTCGAGGTAGTGATGGCCCGACGGCTATCCTATCTAGCGGAAAGTCACGGACTGCTACCGAACAGCTAGTTCGGCGGACGGCCGGGGAGGACCACCGAACAAGCCTTGCTGGTGCTGTCTAGTGCGATCGACCAAGCCTGGTACAAACACAAGGTGGTGACCCTCATCGCCTTCGACCTCAAAGGCGCTTTTAACGGGGTGAACAAGGTGAGCCTAGATGCGTCATTGCGAGCGAGACGGATCCCAATGGTGGCCAGGAAATGGATTGCAAGCTTCATGAGCGACCGGCACGCCAATATTGGATTTGACGACTTCCGCACCAAGACAGAGCTATTGGCACACGCAGGACTAGCGCAAGGATCGCCGCTCTCCCCGATCTTGTTTGCATTCTTCAACGCCGATCTGGTCGACCAGCCTGTCGATTCCCACGGAGGCGCGTCGGCATTCATCGACGACTACTTCCGATGGCGTGTGGGCCACTCAGCCGACGAAAATCTAGCCAAGATACAGTCCGAAGATATCCCTCGTATCGAGGAGTGGGCGCGACGGACCGGATCCTGCTTCGCGCCGGAAAAAACCGAACTCATCCACCTTACTAGAAAGAGGGGTGAGCGCTTAGAAGGACGGATCAGCTTCGATGGAACCGACATCAAACCATCACCTATAGCTAAACTCCTGGGGGTGATGTTTGACCAGGAACTCCGCTGGAAGGAACACATTCAGCAGGCCATCAAACGTGCCACCAAGGCGACGATTGCTTTGAGCGGGCTGCGACACCTACGTCCAGAACAAATGCGACAGCTCTATCAGGCGTGTGTCACGCCCATCGTAGACTATGCGTCCACAGTCTGGCACGACCCGCTTCGGGAAAAGACCCACCTTCGACCATTGAACACAGTACAGAGGGCCTCACTGATCCGAGTCCTATCGGCATTTAGGACGGTGGCAACAACAACGCTGGAGGTAGAAGCCCATATACTTCCTACACACCTCCGTCTCCGCCACCGAGCGCAGCGCACCATCGCAAGACTACACACTTTGCCTCGCGACCATCCCATTTGGAGTGCACTATCACGAGCCCAGAGACGCAGGGACAATATAAGATCACGCTACCGGTTTCCCCTAGCGGAAACCCTCAAGACCATAGACCCGTCTAGGTTGGCAGCACTGGAGACAATTGACCCGAGACCGCTACCACCATGGAGGGCTGAAGCTTTCGCGGAGATCGAGATTAGGCCAGACCGAGAAATCGCAAAAGAGCGAGCGGAGACGGTACGGGAACACTCTGACTTTGTCGTCTATTCAGATGCCTCCGGGCGCGAAGGCCACCTAGGAGCTGCCATCGTCGCACTCAACGACCGCGAAGAGGTGATAGAATCGCAACAGGTCCAAGTGGGGCCGATGGAACGTTGGTCTGTCCTCGTAGCAGAGCTTATTGGCATCTTTACGCGGTCAACATGGTGTTCAAGCTAGCCCACTAACACACGAACGTCGCGAATAGAATACACACAACGGCAACAATTTTATGTGACAGTAGATCGGCCTTGCAAGCAATCTAGAGCGTAAGAAATAGGTCCGGGCAACGAATCGTATACGCGATCCTCCAAGCAGCCACCGAGGTTCAAGCAGGGAACATCACACTCCGCCTTCAGTAGATGCCGGGACATTATGAAAACGCCGGGAACGATGCTACAGATCGACTCGCCAAGGACGCCGCACAGCCGGGCAAAGGCCATCCCTTCCGTCCGCTACTAACGAGGGAGAACGTATCTATCCGCGGTAAGATCTACGCCTAGTGGGAGCAAGAGTGGAAGTCAAGCCCTAAAGGTGCTCACCTACGAAGGATTGACGACACTCTCCCGGCGCGGTACACCAGAAAACTCTACGGGAATCTGCCTAGGAACCGAGCATATTTGCTCACTTAGCTACGCACGGGCCACAACTAGTTATCCACCTACGCAAAGAAATTCGGCTTCCGAGACGATGACCAATATGAGTGCGGTGCGTAGGAGACGGTCGGCCATGTGTTGCTGGAATGTCCAAATCTACGAGAGCTGCGGATGGAATTGAGAAGGAATGCTGGGGACGCGTTTAGCAGCGTGTCGAGTCTGCTAGGAGGCTCAAACGAAGGTGAGAAAGGTAAACCAGACATCGTCTCGCGAGCCAAGACAGTCCAGGCTGTGCTGGACTTCGCCGAGGCGTCACAGAGGTTTCGCAGTCGTGCGCCATAAGGGCAGCCTAACAATGGGAGCGGCAGCTGGCCACGATAGGCCGTGACGAGGCTCTAAGTTTATGTCAGAGAGTGGATTATTCTATGTGTACATACTCGGATATATAGTTGCTGTATAGTCAGTGTAAATGAATACTACTACTACTGCTACTACCACTGTACTGTAGATGCGTATGTATGAAATTACTTTGGAACCGAGGTCTTCAGCGATGGCTATTTCAAAACATATTGGCTGGAAATTTGACGAAACGCCCCCTGGTTATACCCTTGAATGGGTCAAGACCAATGGGATTGATAAAATGCGGTCCACGAGAAGAACGTTGGGTAGGTCGTCGAGGGGCTGACTGACTATTCTGACTAACCCGCAAGGTCCCTAACAGTACCACGATTCACTGCGCTAGACGACCAAAGTTGATTCCAAAGAGCTCAGCTTGAGTGCCTCAAACACCAGATCAATCGACTTGCCCCGCGGGGTTCTCATCCAGTTCTCACCTTAATTCTCACCCTGTCTATTGCGTTTTCGTTTTTACGGGACTCGCCATTTGCAGATTAGACCAGCATTTTTTGAGTGCGTAGAGTGCAACGGTTAGTGAAGCCGCACGCAGACTTGAACCCAACGTAGATACTCAGTTTGACTGTTAGTCATAGCCAGAACTCTATTTGAAATAGAAATGCTTATGGTCTTGGTAGTTTAAAATTGCACGGTCGGTGAAGGTAGTTCAAGAGTGTGGTCAAAAGTGGTGGTGAAAGGTGATTAAACAGAAAGGTGTTTAACGGAAACGCCAGTAAACAGTAGGAAGCGGTCAGCAAGAGGCTTAGCCAACAAAGAAACGGTTAACAAACAAACGGTTAACAACAAACGGTTAAAAATAATGGTCAAAAATAACAGACGTCATTAAGGAGTGATAAGCGGCAGATGCCCCAATTAGAGCGAAAAATCCTCATTGAGGCTGACTTTAATCTTGGCGCGTGACGCTTTGCCTCATTCTCAACTTATTATGCGTTTATCTGGCACGTATCTATCAAACAACAGTGCGAGCCACTCCTCCCTTTGCAGATAGCACGCTGAGTATGCCTTATTATTTCAGCGCTTTCCCGAAGAGCCGCCCAATAAATATAAACAACACGATTTGATGAATTACGTAGTGTTTGAAAAGTAACGTACGGGTAGAACGCCGTTCGCACTAGGGCCCCTCATTTGAGTAAAAAGAAAAGAACGCTCGAGAATTATGGAATTAGAAAGTTCTGAAAGATAACAGTAAATCTCTTGAACGTTTTTTTGAACGTTTACTATCGTCGCTTGTTGCTTTATGCTCCACATACGTGTTTGTTTTCAACGTTTTTAAAATATGCAGGTCTGGACTAGGAGACAGCCTTCCGCTTGATCCGAGGTTTGAACCAACCGGGCGTTACGATACATGACAATTCTCAAACATTTCATTACTTACACAGTATACAGCTTCACAAGCAGACTGTGGCGGTGCAAAGTGTATTGTATCGTAAGGCTCGCGTAAGTGTAAGTATCAAGTCAAACAACCTCTACCCTGCAGGCTAGGCGTGGTTCTCCAGGACGCCCCAAATCAATGTTTATTAAATCTTGAGCTTGTGTCGGACTCTATAGTGATAACCCCGACTGCTTAATTACAAGCCAACCTCAAGTAGTCGAATTTGGGGACAATAAGTTTAACGCTGCATACTTTCAAGCTATCCGTTACAGTGCCGACTGAGGATAGTAACATTAGGGTGCAAATTAGCACCAAACGGATAGACGGGTAGCTCTTCTCCGCACAAAAGTCTTTATACCCATCTATGATGTGAATCTCTTTCTTTATACACTCGACAAAAAGAGCCTGTGCAATCGCTGACGAACCAGCCATTCTTAATATTCCTTGATACGGTTCGTTAAGAGCCTCATCGGTAACAAATATCGCCAAATCTAATATGTAGCTCTATTCTATCTGTAATGAAACTAACATTGGCTTTGATTTTGCTCAAAGAATATAGGAGTGCTCTGCGCAACAAATTTAGCGCATGACCGGCTCTATCGCTTGCCTCCGGGGTTTATTAGTAGTAGAATCAAGCTAATTTAGCCGTAACAAATAGTTTTGAGATCCTTATTCCTAAGGTCCTAATTATCCTTATATTCGTCCTTATTATCGTCCGTATTGCTAAAAAAGTGCTAAATATTAGTCCGTTCGTTCTTCTCGATATATACTAGCGCTCCTAGTCGACTACCGGTATAAGCCGATACTAGAAGTAGGAAGGCGAGTTAGATTATTTGTCGACTATTAGGATAGGGTATTGTGTCTTTTGTCTAATAATGATAGAGGACAATATACAAATCGTCAACGTTTATAATAGGTTTCTCTCTAATAGATATATCGAGATTGTAACGTATAACTAGATTCTCTTTTATGTACTAGCGCTACTATATTAGAAAGGGAAAATAATAAGGAGGCAATAGTTACCTATATTATTAATATCCTAGTAGTACTTTGTATAAAGGCTACGACCTATAGCTTAGCGATAGAGCTAGTACTATTGCCTCTAAAGCTCGTGTAGGCTACTAGATTTCTTGATATTGGAGTTATTAAGTATCTATTCCAGAAAGATTATAATATCCTCTTTCCGTGCCGCAACGAGGAACTAGAGAGGACCTTCTCCTAAGTAGTTGTAGTATCTAAATCTATTAGCTTTACTCTAAGGTTATACTTAAAATAAGGTATTACCTACTCCATCGTCTTTTGATATAATCAATATTGTTCTTGGTTGAAATAGTATGTCGTTTTTGAACGATACCTTTCTCAAGTTGCTAACGACGTCGCCGATAATACTCGGGGTTACGCGCTTACTTCTTATTCGTAAACAAGTCAAGAATGGACATGGCCTTAGGTAGAAACAACCTCAATCGGAAGGAAAAAGAGAAGAAGATGAAGATAAAGAAGAAGAAGAAGAGGAGGAGGAGGAGGAGGAGGAGGAGGAAGTAGGATTGAGGCCGCGGACAAGGAAAGAGAATAGGAACGAGGAAAGAAACAGGTAATGACTGAGACCCAGGGGGAGCTGGTAGTTAGAAAAAGATGAAAGCACTTGGAATCTTTGGGACGAAGTGCATAGAGCAGGAGCTACGAGTCTACGGTGGGAAGATTCTTTAAATATTAGAAAAGAAGGCTTGAGCTAGTTCAGCATCTAACAAACGAGCCTTTCTATTTTTGTAATAAGCGGCTATACACGGATAACAGAGAGGACAGGAAATAACGGTATGCCTGATTGTATGCCCTGAGTATCCTGAGTGAAGGGTGAGCTGATCCCTGAAGAACCATGAGTGCTTAGGGGAGCGCTCCCTAAGCACTCAGTGAGCACAATGTAAAAGTGGGCCGAAATAAATCACGTGATGCTTCAATGACTAATCTTCTGGTAAATAGAACGCTTAAAACGGCGTCAAAAGTAGCCTTTTTCGGCGCCCAATTTACCGTCACTTAGCGTTGGGCTGTAGTCGCTAATACCTAATATAGCTAATATATATACTAATATATACTTATACTTACTCGACTAGATCTACTAGTTTAATAACTTAATTATAAACTCTATATATCGCGTTTCTATAGGCTCTAACCGATAGGGTTAGTCGTCGATAAGATATAGCTTAGGACGGCCTATAGGGCTCTATACGGTACGCTATAATTACTTAGGCGTCTAGCCGTATAAATAATAGGCCTACCTAGTATAATCTAACTATAGGTTAGCCTTATCGATCTTATTAGCCTAGATTATAGTAGGTTACTACTACTACTAAGTAAATATCGCTTCTATCTTATCTACGGCTTATATAACCTAACTAGCTTCTAGGGCTAGTATAGCTAGCGTATCGGTAGGATTAGGCTATCGAACGTAGATATAATACGACCTAAATCTACTACGGAAAAACCGATAGTCCTTCGACTAGTATATATATATACTATCTAGATAGAGAAACTAACGATATTATTCTATATATTAGTCTATTTATCCTTAATAATATAGAATATCTACTATACGCTTATAGGACTAGTCCGATAGATACCTTTACGATTAACTAAATAGAAACTAGATATAATTAAACCCTCTAAGTATTACGTGCTGCAACTGATGATCAGCTGCTTAGCTCTCATCATTATGGCGACTCGAGACAACTGAGGCATCGTTCCACCTAAAATGGCCCATGGCCTGAATACTCAGCATAACGGCCTCTTGAGTTAACTACATCAGGATGCTGTTGCCCATAGCAGCACTATATGCTGGAGGGTCGCTATACTCGAACGACATGTAGGTTTCGCATGATTGAAAGCGAGTCTAAGTCAGAATACAAGGGTTCTCCGCTCGCTTTGCCTCCGTTTTCGGCTTTACCAGGTACCATATTGAAGGTGCGATGCTGTCCACTTTCATTTATCAAGTATTCAGATATGCCAGGCTATAGAATGCGGCATATCCATGCTCTAACACCAATTGACTATGATCAAGCGAGACATATAATTGTTCTAACTTACTCAGACGACTACATCGTCTACAATAGATGGTTCAAAATATCATCATACCCAGAGGTCCCATATTCCATGGGCTGATAAATCTGAGGCCTACTGAAAAAGTTCCGAGTTCCATGTTCAACTTGCTGCAATGGCCAAACCATGTTCGCTCAATAATGCACTCGCCAGCTCTCAGAATTCCCTCCTTTAGCCTTTTATTATCCTTCTGTGTTTTCCTACGACGCCTACCGGCAATCAGCCGACACCCGCTCTCCGACCCACCACGCTACACCCAATATCTACTATGAAATTGCCGCCTACCAGACAGAATACGGCGATTCGGCTTTCTCTCCATTGCCTATGTTCCCTTCTATGAATACGATGCGCAAAATTGCCTACGACGAGAATCTCATCGGGCCGTTCAGCATATGCTACGCAGCAGACATCGAACTATGTCAACAGCAGCAATAAGCACACTCCCAGAGTGGTCTGCCGAATGGTCTGCCGGTCAGTATCCCTCGCTAAGTCCCTCAGTGTATGGCGGCGGAGCTGTGCCGTCGAGCTATGCCGTCAAGAACTTCTCCTACAATTGGAAGCCTCAGTTTTGTATAGAGGGTTATAGCGTGTATAAGGTTGCAAAATCGAATAGAATTTAGGAGGTTACGCATTGCGTTAACCTTACGTGTCTAAAATCAAGCTTGAGGCTCGGGTAACCCCTCAATGACCGGTATTATTTCAAACCAACATGTATATTCCTAGTATTTCTGAAGTATAGGACCGTGTTATACCAACTATTATTCCCAGGATAGTCCCAATGGATCGTCACTCTTCCTCAAATTTCTTCAATACAGACAAATAGGTCTTAGCATTGATGTTTGAGAGACAAAACAATTGGAGAGTACAGGCGGTGACACGGATTTCCAGAAGCACTGTGATACTCAAGAACCAACGAGGTTAACAATCACGTACGATGTTTTCCCGACATATTGAATCTTTGTTCCTTGCCCTCACCTATCTACCCAGATTCATTTTCAGCACCATCTCGATTCTGTTCGTTCAAAGGTAGTCAGTCACTGTTGTTTCACACTCCATGATACGGACCCACCGTCAAGTTGGAGCAATTGTTGCAATTAGTACAGTTTATCATGTTGGAGCAATTGTAACAATTGGTACAACTTGTCATGTTGGTACTTTGCTTGCATTGTTCACAATCGTTGCAGTTACTGCAGGATGAACTGTCGGTACAGTCATTACAATTGGAACACTATAGTCAATTGTAAGTATCTTTCAGCTGAGGTGTGAATGCAGCCTAGTAGTATAGTGAAAGGATGATCTAGGTGGCGTAGAAACATACATTATCGCATCCTACGAAATGGTCTTTGGCATTAGCATTGCCAACAATCCCGATTGTGACACGTGGGCTTACCTTTGCAATTACGGCAGTTGCTGTTGTTCCTGTTCCCGTCGTCGTCTCTGTAGAACGAACATTAGTTGGCATTTGCGCCCGTTGAAGAGAAACATGAGAGAATTGAAATAAGCTTTAAGCTCACTTAATGGAGTCCGAATCTTGTGAAACATGCGTCATGGTGACCACTTAGATAATAAGGCCAAGAAATTCGAGAGTTTATCGTCTGTTGCGCAGTGTTAAGTGAAAAGAATCTGGTCAGACATGCTATATACGGGGGAAATGCCACACGTCACTATGACGTAGTCATTATACCGCCACTACTAGCCGAGCCACGTTCAGATAGCGCGAATATATATCACTGGGCGTCAACCTTGTTAGTCAGAGTGCAGAAACAGATGCCAGCATTACGAGCAAAGGTCTGCTCTTCTCTGCATTGCGAACGTTTATATTGAGACGTCTATATTGAGACCTGATACTCCATAAATAAACAAACAGCATGACGTCCAACGCACTCTTCCGGCTATCAATCCCCGCAACAGCAGCAACCCTCTCAGCTGGCTTCTTAGGCCTTGGCGCCTTTCACTTCCTCGCACCTTTGCAGACCTGTGGGTTCTTCGGTTTGCAATGTCCTCCATCCAAACTCTCAAGGCCTGCTACTGCAATGGGAAAGGATTACCTTGATGGGCAGGCAGAATCTTGGCCCATTCCGTTCATTTACGCGAACGGAGGGCGGGAACTGATGTTGAGCATCGCTTTTTGGATAATGGGGGTGCAGCATAATCGAGAGGGAATTAGTGCTTTGATGTATGGGATATCTGTACGTTTACCTGGCTTTGGAGTTAAGGAGATTATCTGCTGATGGACTACGGGGATAGATTGCAGCACAGATAGATGCGTACGTCGTCTGGGCGTATGGTGGAGTAAGGTACGGTGGATGGAAGGGAAGGTGGATTATGCATTCCCTTGGCGGAGTAGTTGTGGGACTTGCGGCTTGGAATGAGTGGTTTTCTCACCTCTTCCTCAACATTGGGGGTGGAGTTCCTAGTTGAACACGGAAAACAATATATAGGTACAACAATATCAGATCCTCGCGTGGGACTTAGTTTCTTGCCCAAATAATATCAACCAATCTGCGAACGCCTTACCACATCTCACCTCTCACGGCCAGAATCTAGTATCCTCTACATTCTTGAGAAGATGGGCTAGTCGGTGATCAGTCGAGCGGGAAATTTTCCCTAATAGAAGGTCTAACCGGTCTTTCGTTCCCTATGGCTAGTGAGTGATCTTTGTACAAGATTTGCTACCTAGATTGTTCTGCGCCGAGCGCTAGCGGAAGAAGGTGAAGCAAGGATTACAATCATCCCCGGACCAACTTATTACGGTATTAATAGAGCTTGAAGCTATTCGGAGCTAAATCAATGCCGAGTCGCATAGACCCTCGGTTGTGGGTTATATGACGTCTCCCTTATACATCTAAATCCTTCCCTCTTTAAAGATTAGTTTATATATCTTGTCAAGTTAATTAATCCTCTTTTCTTAAATACTATCTTTATTGTCTTCCTCTTACCTAGTTACCCCTCCCTAATAGTTCTAGTCCTTCTCCCCCCGACTACCTAAGAGAAGATAGTAAATATACGCTAAACCGTATCCGTTTAGGAGCGACGTACCTTAGAAAAACCTCTTAATCTAAGATCCCCTACCCCCTTGGTTAACCCTACGCCTATAACCGAGATAATCTCTCTTCCTAACCTTAAGCAACTCCGAATAGAGAATAAAGCTATCTAGGAACGTATTCGCTAGTTAGAGAAATAGTAGGCTCTATATAAAAGACTATAAACGCTTCTTAATAGAAGCGAACTTAATCCGCTAGCCGATTTGCTCTAGGATTAGCGCCGAAATGATACTAGATCGGACTATAAATAGGATATTAAAATCGACAATATCCCTATCTTTCGTATAAGAATCTCAATCTAGAAACGCTAGGAATAGCTTATTAATATAGATATTATATTCTAAGCTACCCTAAGATTATTTAGTACTAATACCTAGAAGATCCTAGGAGCCTAGAAATATATAAGCTCCGGTTATAAGATAAAATAGTTGTCATAGTGTGAACCCTAACCTATACTATCCTATCTAACCGCCTCTATACATAACCGTTATCTTGTTTATATTTCTGATTTCCCTTTGTACCTATTGTAGCTCTTCGAGCTACGTCCTATCTATATATCTATATATAGCCTAACTATAGAGAATCTAGTTAACAACTCTTAATCTATCCCCGTCCGCCCTATACCCTAATACTACGTAGCTCCCCCTATTAGGAGTTGCCGCCCGAAGAACGATATCTATTCCCCGTCCCCTATTCCTACCGTAGACCTTTTAAGAGTTCTCCGAATATGTTACTACCTACCTAGAAGACTAGTTTAATTATTGCAACGCCGCCTATAAGTACCTAGAATATACCGAAGAGAATTTCTAGTCGATAGAGTCGAAGCTAGGAGCTACCGAGCTCTAAACCGTATAACTAAAATATAAGAACGTATAATTAAAGGAAGAAGCCTCCGCTCTCTAATACGAGCTTACCCGCGATTATAGAGTCCGCGACTATTAAGAAGAGCAATTGTAGAAGATATAGTAGAAACTCTTTAACGCCCTAAAAGAGAGAGACTAAGCTATTTTTACCGCTACGCCTCTAGTTATTTTACCCTAATCCTCGCCTATCCTTACTAAAGAACCCGTAGCTAAGGTCCCTATAGCTACAACGCTAGGAACGCCTACGTCGTCTAATTCCGTCTCTACTAGCTCTACTAGACTTTCCGAGCGTATCCTAGACCCTAATAAGTTTAAAGATAACCGTAAGGACCTCCGCTATTTCGTCTCCTAGGTATACGAAAAGATAAAAGGCAACGAAGACCGGTTTCCGACCCCCTAGAGCCGTATACGATACGTAACTAGCCGCCTAAAGGGAATCCCCTACGAATAGATCCTCCCGTATATCTATAAGGGAGACTATACGCTCCGAGACTACAAAGAGATTCTATATATCCTAGAATAAGTATTTAGAGACCTAAGCTAAGTTCGTAACGCTAGAAACGAGCTATTTAAGCTTCGATAGAACAATAAGGAATTTAGTATATTCTTCGTAGAATTCTAACGCCTAGGCCTTAAAGGATAGATAGCTAAAGACTCGTTATTTATACTCCTAGAATAGTCTATTAATTGAGAGCTTCGAGGTATATTAATATATAACGAACCCCTAACCTACGAGTATTATTAGTTCGCGAAAACCCTATAAGACTTAGAGAACCGCCGCCGTTAGTATAAAACGCCTTAGACGAACTTCTATCTAGTATACCCTCGGAACTAAACCCCTAACCGCCTAGCCGAATCGAACCCTACCCCTACTATACCTATACTATAGTACGCTACCTACCCTACGAACTTAGATCCTATAGACCTATCCGTCGCCCGCTAACCTAGTACTTTACGAAGAGAATATAGCGAATACTTCTGCTATAGCTCTAAGGACTATTTAATCCGATCCTACCTACTTCCTAATAACCGACCTACCCGCCTCCGTAAAATATACGCCTAAGGACGGTATCCTAGCTCCCCTAGCTTATCTATCCGTATACTATTGCCTAATTCTACTCGCTTACCCTCGCCTAACCTATCGGTAAAAAGCGTAAGCCTAGCCTAAGTCGCGACTAGGCTCTAGCCCTACGTACCCTCCAAATGTCTAATACTACCCTCCGTAGAATACCGCTAAAGGAAGAGACCTACTATTCCGACCTATTAATTCTACCTATTAACCTAAACTAGAAAAGAAAGAAGGCTACTAGCTATATAATACTAGATACTAGCGCTAAAGGGAAGCGTTTTATCGATAAAGACTAGGCCGCCGATAAGGGCTATATACTACTATCTCTAAAAACCCTAATTCGATTAGAGACTTTTAACGGCTAAGAGGCCGAGAGTAGCCTAATTTCCTACTTTGTTAGAATATAAATAAGAATCAATAACTACTTAGAGAAAGAAGTAGTATTCTTTGCTACCTAGTTAGCTTATTACCTAATTGTCCTTAGACTATCTTAGTTAAAGATATATAATCTATACGTAGAATTTGCTACCTATACTATCGAATTCTCTAGTAAGTACTACTAGAAATACTATAACCTACCTACCTATCCTACGAAAATCCGTGCCCTATATAATATTCCCCCGAAGACCTAACCTCGAGACCTACTAGAACGCCCTAAAATATTAAAGAACCGAAATATTGCCCTAGTTACCCTACGAGCTTACGCTACGTACGCCTAATCCCTAAAATACTAGATCTTCGCCGCTATACTCGAACAAATCGACTAAGTATTAAATCCCTAGTCTAAAGACAAAAACCCTACTACTAACCTACTGCCTAAGTTTAGGGACTTTACTAACGTATTTTCCCTAAAAGAAGCTAAGTACTTACCCCTATATCGATCGTATAACTACGATATCAAACTTATGCCCGGAAAGACGTCCCCGTTTAGCCTATTATATCCGATATCCTAAAACGAGCTTAGAGTCCTACGAGATTAGATCGAAGAAAACCTTAAGAAAGGCTTTATCCGACCTAGCTCTTCGCCCGCTATATTACCTATCCTATTTATAAAAAAGCCCAAAGGAGGACTCCGCTTCTATATAGACTATCGTACTCTTAATACTATTATAGTAAAAGACCGTTACCTACTACTATTAACCTAAGAAACTCTAAATAATCTAAAAGGAATAAAGTATTTTACGAAACTCGATATTATAGCTACTTTCAATAATCTACGAATTAAAGAAGGGTAAGAGTATTTAACTACCTTTAGAACCTAACTTAGCCTATTTAAGACCCTAGTAATACCCTTCGGACTAACCAACGCTCCTATAATATTCCAACGGTTTATTAATAACGCCTTACGAGGCTATCTCGACCTATTCTATTCCGTATATCTAGATAATATCCTTATCTATAGCAAAATACGAGCCGAATATACCTAATATATCTATTTAGTCCTTAAACGCCTACGAGAAAACCGCTTATACGCAAAATTATCGAAGTACGAGTTTAGCGTACCTAAAACAAAGTTCCTCGGTATTATCGTTGGCAAAGATAGCCTACGTATAGTCCCCGAGAAGATTAAAACTATCGTCGAATAGTAGACTCCGATATATATAACCGACGTTAAATCGTTTACTAGCTTTTCGAACTTCTATCGCCGATTTATAAGAGACTATTCGAAGATTACCGTACTATTAAACGACCTTACCTAAAAAGACGTTCCGTTTATATAGTCCCCCGCCTACTAGGAAGTATTCGATATATTAAAATAAGCTTTTGTCTCTACCCCGATCCTAAAGCCCTTCGACTAGATAAAAGATATAATCCTAGAAACCGACGTATCTAACTATATCTCCGCCGGAGTCCTATCCTAGTACGATAGTAATAGAATACTATACCCTATAGCCTTCTTCTTAAAGAAGTACTCCCCGATAGAATATAACTATAAGATCTATAACAAAGAATTAATAGCTATTATCCGATACTTCGAGGAATAGCGCCCTAAACTCGAGGGTACCCCCTCCCCCGTTAAAATTATTACCGATTACCGTAACCTAGAATACTTTATATCTACTAAGCTCCTAAACCGCCGCTAAGCCCGTTAGTCTAAATTCCTATCCTATTTTAACTTTAAGATTATTTACCGCCCTAGCAAATAAAGCGCTAAGCTAGACGCGCTAACTAGGAGGTTAGAGGATCTCCCTAAAGAAAGGGATAAACGCCTCTAATACTAGAGCTAAGTCGTACTTAAGAAAGAGAACCTAGAATACCCCCTACCTAAATACTTAAATATATACGCTATACCCCGAACTATCCCCGAAGAACCTAAAGCCCTACCTAAACCTAGAAGAGTCCGGTTCGTCGACGAATAGAACCTAGAGAATCTAGAACCCCTACTATATATTAAGAATATACTTAACGAAGTATACCTAAATAATTAGACCCTATAATTAATCCTAAAAGCTCTTAAAGAAAACGCTCCCCGATACCCCTAGATTACCTTAGCCGACTACGTACGGTAAGGAGGATACCTACTATATCGAGGACGTATCTATATACCTAACGACCCTAACCTAAAAGCCGAACTAGCGAGACTCTACTACGATTACTTCCTAGCTAGATACCCTAGCCGTATAAAAACCTATAAGCTCCTATCCCGAGAATACTATTAGCCCCGTATATATCGTTACGTAGAAGAGTAGATAGCTAACTACTATACCTATAGACGTATTACTACGTTCTATAAGACCTATTAAGGAATCCTCTATTCCCTACCTACCTCTAAGAGAGCCTAGTAGGATATCTCTATAGATTTTATTATTTATCTACCCCTAAGCAAAGGTTACGACGTAATCTTAGTAGTCGTAGACCGCCTAACTAAGATAAGATACTTTATCCCCTATAAAGGAACCTATAACGCCGAAGAAGTCGCCCGCCTATATACGAAGTATATCTAGAAACTATATAGACTACCCTAAATAATTATCTCTAATAAAGGAGCCTAGTTTATCTCTTAATTTTAGATATACCTAACTAGGCGCTTAAAAATCAATTACCTACTATCTACCGCCTACTACCTAGAGACCGATAGTTAGACCGAGATTATAAATATAATCCTAGAATAGTATCTCTACGCCTATACGTCGTACCTCTAAGACAACTAGTCTAAATAGCTTCTACTTATAGAATTCGCTAGAAACTCCTACCGTTCTAAAACTACCTAAGTCTCCCTATTCTTTGCTAATTATAGTTTCTACCCGAATATTAGATTTAAACCTACCTATCTATCGAACTACCCCCCTACCTATAACGCCGAGAAGTTCGCCCGCTAGATATAAGCTATTACTAAGTTTATCTATACCGAGATACTATCTATATAAGCCTATTATACCGAGTATACTAACCGCCGAAGAAAGCCCGCCTATCGTTTTAAAGTCGGCTAACTAGTCTAGCTTAACTCCTAGAATATACGAACCCTACGCCCCTAGAAAAAGCTCGACTAGAAGAATCTCGGCCCCTTCGCTATTACCGAAATAGTAAGCCTATACGCCTACCGTCTCGAACTACCTATAAGTATACGAATATACCCTATTTTCAACGTAAACTTACTCTATCCTATCGTAGAGAAAGCTATACCTAGCTAGATATAAGACCCGCCCCTACTAGTTAAAGTAGACGGCCTTAAGGAATAGTAAGTTAAAGAAATCTTAGACTCCCGCTAGGAACGACGAGACCGTAGAGGCCCTCGCCTACGCTATATAGTAAAATAGATAGGTTACGATAAACCTACTAAAAAGCCTACTAAGTATCTTAAGAACGTACGTAAAGTCGTTGCTAATTTCTACCGTCGGTATCCCTATAAGCCTCGCCTCGACGGAGCTTAGCCTTAATAAGGGGAGTACTATTATAGTATAAACCCTAACCTATACTATCCTATCTAACCGCCTCTATAAGTAACCGTTATCTTATTTATATTTCTAATTTCCTTTTATACCTATTGTAGCTCTTCGAGCTACGTCCTATCTATATATCTATATATAGCCTAACTATAGAGAATCTAGTTAATAACTCTTAATCTATCCCCGTCCGCCCTATACCCTAACAATAGTCCGAATTCGTCGGAGAAAAGGACCTTAAAATCTAGTATAAATATATAGATCTATAGTATTAGGGTATAGGGCAGACAGAGATAGATTAAGAGTTGTTAACTAGATTCTCTATAGTTAGGCTATATATAGATATATAGATAGGACGTAGCTCGAAGAGCTATAATAGGTATAAAGGGAAATTAGGAATATAAACAAGGTAACGGTTACGTATAGAGGCGGTTAGGTAGGATAGTATAGGTTAGGGTTCATACCGTGACAAGACAGAAGTAAGAGAAAAGGGCAGACAGAAATAAGAGAAAAGGGAGAATAGAAGCTTACCTCCTTATAGAAATCTCGTTAATTTATCCTAATCCTAGGTAGATTAAGGGTTTCGGCTAATTATTTGATTAAACTTAGTTCGGGTAGAGGCCTAGGGTTTCGAAATCATATAACCCTCTATTTGATATAGTTTTATCCGGGCTTTAAAGGATTCCAGATATAAAGAAGGATAGTCTTTATCCTTCTAGTCTAGGCTAGAAAAGAACTATAATTTATACTTAGGGGCAAGGATTATACTATATATATAGATATCACTAAGTACTAGATTTAGGGTTTTTAGGGTTTTAGCCTCATAGATAAGGCCCCAAAATTACCCAAAAGCGTATAGGCCCTCCGTGGCTAGCGGTCTTAGCATCCCCCATAAAAAAAAAACCCCTTTTTATAAGACTTAATTTCTACCACTTCTAGTCGTCTAATCTCGCTGTTACGGAATAGGCTTATTTGAAGCTATTCCCGGATTCTTTGTTATACGTGCCGTACTAGTAGCGATTCGCCTCCGATCCGCCTACGTTTCGCTTGTGATTCCTTCCCTACCGTATAAACATTATATTAGCCTCCTCTATAAGAAAAGGCGTCCTATCCTTTAGCTATAATTCTCTTTAAGAATTAGTCTCTATTGTTACGATGGCCAATATAATCAAGAAAATGTTATACGCGAAATGTAAAAGTAGTAACGTGAGGAAGGAATAATCATATACGCGGGGATTGTTGATGATAGGGACCTAGATCACGTGATCCCGGAGCCATAATCCTCCGACCTCCGACGTTATGCGTTATATAGCCCCCTCCTTTAAAGGAGGATCGCCCCGATCCTTAGGTATATTATTATCTACGTGATCAACCGTATACTCGTCATTTTTAGCCGTAGCCAACTAGGTCTGTAGATTCTTCGGGGGTCCCGCGGACTTAGGATAACGACGATAAAAATCGGCTAATTTTATTGGTATATTCCGAAAATTAGCTATATAATACTAGGTATTATCCCGATTATATCCTAACTATTTAACTTTATACTGTAGCTTTCTGTAGTATAACCTCGACCGTAGAATTTCCTCGACCTCCTATTCCTACTGATTATTGACTATTATCGGCGGCTTAGGATCTTCGATCTAACCCTATAACGGCTCCGTCTTCGGTACGCGGCGTAACTTACTAGGGTTAAATACCGGATAAACCTTGATAGACGACGGTAGGTTAAGCCTAAATATATTTCCCTCCTTCGCAACAATCTTATAAGGCCTACTAGCCTAATCCGACAACTTGCGACTAGGACGGTCTAGTCCCCAATAGCGGGTCGTCACGAATACTATATCGCCGACATCAAAATCAACCTCCCTACGATACTTATCGGCCTAACCGCGCTAAAGTACCTATGCATATCGGACTACCTCGGCGGTGTCCTTCCATACTTATTCAATACGCTATATAAAACTTCGTGTATCGGCGGCCGCTTACGGCGCCGTCGATGGTTTAGGGCTTATATCCTAGTCGAACGATATCCTCGGTTTATACCCCCGTTCAACGAAGAAGGGGGATCGCTTCGTCGAATCTTAGCGAAGCATAGACGCTACGAAATCAATCATTAGTAACTATTCCGACCAATCATCTTAGTATTCATTGACCATCGTCCGTAGTCGTTGGGCTATCTATTAGTTAGCGATTTTACTCTACCTATCTATCTATAGGTAGTAAGCAGTCGACAGTTTCCGCTTAATATTTAGGATACGACAGAACTCCTTCTAGAACTTAGAGATAAACTACCCTCCTCGATCCGAGACGATAGAGTCCGGCATACCAACCTATCGAAAGACATATATCACGAACAACACGGCTATCCCCTCTACTGTCGTAGTTTTGTAGCACGGAATAGAGGCTTGTCGCTTACTTAGTCGATCATATACCACAAACACTATATCATAGCTATATTTGTCCTTCGGGAACGATCTAAAATCTATAGTAATATGCTACTATGGTCGGTCGGGTATAGGTAAGGGTCGTAGGAGCCCTAGGGTCTTGTCCCTCTAGGTCTTCGTCCTTCTACAGATTAGACAGTTGTCAACGTATCGCTACACGTTAGATACCTATCCCGGCCACCAATATCGGGTCGATAGCAGAGCCTTTATCTTCGTCTAGCTAGGATACGCCGTCGATAGTTAACGATAGATCTTATCGAGTAGGTAGGCTCTTAAATCCCTATCCTCTGGTACCACTAGCTTCCCATCGTGTAGTAGTAGACCACCCCTCACCGAAAAGTGCCCCCCTTCGCCTATTCTAGCTTGATCGCGGTATTCTTTTAGGGATTCGTGCGATAATGCCAGCCGCAAGGGGCTCGCCTATTAGGTCTACTCCCATCGGGGCCACAGTGATCGGGGAAGGAGAGTCGTCGACGATGTTATTAGGGTACACACCGTGTTCGAGATACTCCCGAGGAAGGAGGATCTAGTCCTAACCTCGCTCTACGGGATCCTTACGTAAGAGAGTATCGGCGATAATATTCCGCTTTCTAGCGAAATACCGGATTAGGAAGTAGAATCGTGACAAGAATTCGCACTATCTAGCCTATCTAGAATTAAGCTTCTTGCTAGTCATAAAATATTGTAACGACTAGTAGTTAGAAAAGATACTAAACCGGTCTTCTCGCTATAGTCCTTCTAGCTCCGCTCTCTATGTCTCGAGGGCCGCGATAATACTATATATCTTATAATTATACGTATCCTATCGCTATTAGGTCGCGTCGAGTTTCTTTGAATAGAAATAGATTAGATACTAATACCTATCCGACTAGAGCTATAATAGTACTCCTCCTATATATCCGTCTAACGTATCGGTCTCGATCTTCGTAGGTACCGATAGGTCGTAATAGGCTAGCACCGGAGTCGATGTTATTATCTTCTTTAGTTCGTAGAAGGCTCGTTCGTACTTAGGAGTCTATACAAATAGGACCTTGTCCTCGGTTAGCCGGTTTAACGGCTTCGCGACGCGGCTATAGTTCTTCACGAATCGCCGGTAGAAGCTATAGAATCCGAGGAATAACCGTACTTCCCTAACGGTTGTTAGCTATTGCCAATCGGCGATAACTACAATCTTCGCTAGATCTACCTTAATACTATCGGTCCCGATTATAAACCCAAGGAACTTAGTAGTCTAGGTATAGAATTTGTATTTTCCTAGACTAGCCTAGAGTCCCGCCTTACGAAGCTTCTAGAGCACCTTCCTAATATATTAGATATACTCTTCCTCTATCTTACTATAGATTAGGATATCGTCAATAAACGCGGTTACGAAGTTATCTAAATACTCCCTAAGGGTTATATTAATAAACCGTTGGAATATCGCGGGCCTATTTGTCAATCTAAAGGGTATTACCTTGTACTTAAATAATCCGTAGCGCGTTCGGAACGTTATAAGGTCCTTAGAGTCGGGGTATAGCCGAATTCGATAAAATCCCTATCGGATGTCGAGCTTAGTAAAGAACTTAGCTTTTCCTAGTCGCTAGAAAATCTCGTCGATTAAGGGAATCGGGTATCGATCCTTCTTAGTAATCGTATTTAGCTTCCGATAATTAACGTAGAAGCGGAGGCTACTACCTAGCTTCCTTGCTATCAAGATCGGCGATATAAATAGCGTATTGCTCTCTACGATAAACCCTTTCGTAAGGTTCGTAGTAATATAGGCCTTCGCCGCCTAGAGCTCCTCCTCCGACTATTTGTAGAGGGGGTAGTAACCTAGTATTGCTCCCTCTTTAAGGATAATCTTATAGTCAATAAACTTACGAGACGGGGGCATCGTATTAGAGTCTTGCTCCGAGAAGGTATCCGTATAGTCGTAGTACTACTCGGGAATAACGCGACGAGTTTTACGATCCTCCTCTACGCGTTGGGCATCTCTCTTGTTCTCTAGAATCTTATCAATCTCCTCTAACGAGGTTATAAATACCTCTATCCCTTCCTTTCGAGTATACCGATAAAACCTAGCTATACCGATCATCGTAATCGTGTCGGATAGTAGGATATAGGTCGGCGGAAGCTACTTAGGTATCGGTATAACCGGAGGTCTAGGCAACTCTACTCCGCGGAGTACGCGTCCTATCTTCGCTATCTCTTCCTCAAACTTTCGATCGCGTCGGTCTATATCCTTCTAATAGTTAGAATTCGGGTTAGGTCGTTGTAGGATCGTTTAGGGGAGTATTATCGGTAACTAGCTAGCGACCTTATTATATAGACTCGCTTCCTTAGGCTAGATTAGACGATGCTTTGCGTAATTAGGGAGGACCTAATATTCTACGAACTACTCGTGGCTAAGGATTAGGTTATACTTACCTAGATTAGCGATTAGTATCGGTAAGTATTGTTATATACGGCCCGTAAGTATCAAGGTTAGCTTAATAGTATACGTAATTAGCTTTCCGGGATAATTATCGAACCCCTAAGTAGGTACGGCATAGTTAAGCTTAATTATATTCTAGCCGAAGGCTCTTATAGCCTATAATACTAGTCNNAACTTCCTTAAGTCTAATATAAGTAATAATATCGTCTTCCCGCTCGGAAAGGAGACTTTCTCCGAGCTTAAACTTTTCCCTACTCGTCGTCGACCTTACGGGATTTATAGGCGGCGAGCTCTAAAGCGGTATCGATAGTCGCGATAGTCTTCTTAGGGTACTCCCTAGAGGTATAGCCCTACTCGTAGTACTTAAAATATCTACCCTCCTTTAGATAGGCTACTCGTTTATCGGGGGTTATTAGGTTTTTAGGACTAGGGTTCGGGGTTCCTTCTTTCTTAATAGGTAGAACTACGGAACCGGTACGTCTATGTCTAGCGGTACCTATTGCCGTATTCTAACTAGTTCTAGAGGTAGCGACGGTAGTAGCCTAGCGAGTCTCCTTCTGCTTATAGTATAGGTTAAGGTTCAACGCTATACGCTAGCAAATAGTAACGAATCGATCGAAGTCGACGGTAGGGTCGTCTAGGAGAATTATAGTTTGCTTTTGTAGCTTCGACGGTACCTTCCGGTAGAGCTTACGTATACGATCTTTCTCGGGGCGCTTTGCTTCTTTAGCGAGACGTAGGAAGTTAGCAAGGAACATATTAAAGTCGTCCTTAGGCTTCATAAATAGGCACTCGTACTCGTATAGAGCTTCGGCAACGCGGTTCGGGTTCGTAAATACGCTCTATAGATACTTAATAACGTCTTCTATATCGGCATATAGTCGGGTAGTATTATTATCTAAATAGGTCTAGATATATAGCGCGGCTATTCCCTCGTAGTAGCTCGCGACATACTAGACGCGGTTTCGGGCGGTTAGGTAATAATCGGTATTGCCCTTAAGCTTATCCCGTATCTAGGCTTTCTAAACGCTAAAACGTAGCTCTTTGCTATTACTTAATATTGGTAGATTAGGTAGCTTCGGGGATCGTTATACCCGTATAGGAATTGTAGCTAGAACGGGAGCAAGTTCGGGTCTAGATATAGGCGTAGGGGTCGTAGGGGTATAGGATCGGAACGGAGCGGATTGCTACCCGCACTATCGGTCGTAACGCTCGCGTAACTCAACGAGCTTAATCGCGAACTATCCCTTCTTAGACTAGGCGACTATAAGATAGTTCTATAGTTCAATATACTACTGCTAGAGCTCCTCGTACTTAGCATTAATAGCTACAACTTAGTACTCCGTCTTACCTATCTTCGCGTTAGCGAGGATAGTAGCGTTTATCAAGAAATCATACATAAGCTTAGCGGTATATAAGTTATTCTAGATATAGTATAGGTCGATCTCCCGCTGCCCTATACGGATAGAGGCACGTCGATTAACCGACTCTATAGTCGGGTAGGATTCATCCTAGACTTCCACGTAAGGATTCAAGTCCACGGTTTCGATACTCGGCTCCAGGTTCTCTAGATTCTAGGCCGTGCTAAGGTTCGGGTTCTATGCCGCGCCTTCGCGTCGGCGAGATTGGGATTGGGTCGTTCTTGGCGCTATAACGTACGGTGCTTAGCGGAAAAGAGAGTTTGGGTCTAGAATCACTCCGGTTCGTCGGTTCGGTTCAGAATATAGGGATCGCGCCAGCGAGACGGCGATAGCGAACTGTCGATGTCTGTGTAGCTAACAACGATAAAAAAGGTGAAAAAGGACGTTACTACTATGTTACGATGGCCAATATGATCAAGAAAATGTTATGCGCGAAATGTAAAAGTAGTAACGTGAGGAAGGAATAATCATACACGCGGGGATTGTTGATGATGGGGACCTGGATCACGTGATCCCGGAGCCACAATCCTCCGACCTCCGACGTCATGCGTCACATCTATTCTTATTACAATATATTGTCTCCGCCTCCTCTTAAGAGTTATCCGTAGTATTTAGATAGTCGTGCCTTACCTAATCGATAGGCTTACTATCCT
>JACWGB010000110.1:0-16725 GCA_019775275.1 Penicillium sp. VS AB III KN | reverse complement strand
GGCCTACTGGCCGCTATTTCCGCCCGTAGACGACCCCAAAGGTATGGGTACTTGAAGTACTTTGTTATGAAAAAAAATAAGAGGCTCAGTGGTTCTCGAAACAGTGGCGCTACACGAACAAAGCAAAGAATGACCAATAAACTAGCTGCCGTAATGGCGTAAAATACTGTAAGTTCCATCTTACTGCTGGTGGTTCTAATGAGAGGAGAATCATAATGCGGCAGGACCGCCTTATTCTTTTATAGTCCCAGGTTAGAAACAAATGTTTGACTGGATAATGCATGATATACAGAAAATCATGCTCAGTAAATCCAACGTTTTTTTTAAGTCCCCGCTGCCTAGCCAAGAAATATGTAGGTCATTCTGTGGAGTGATAAAAAGGAATAGACATCCATCAGACCCTAGATTTACAATAAGCAATCATCTTCCATTTCGGTAGTTTCAACACAATCATCAATTAAATGTCAATCTCAAAGGCAAAGTTCCAGCTGAAGTTTCTGTATTTCATTGATTGGCTCTTCATTTGCAACATATGGTGCAAAGTAAAATTGGTGGACCATCAAAAATCAATCACACAAGAGCCATCCCTTCCACCGATCTGCCGTTTAATGCTTAGGCTAAGTAACCCCCTCATTTTCTATTGAGATTGATAGCACTGATCTGAGATGCTGTATAAAGTCTTCTTGTTGATGAAGGTATAAAAGTTTGGGCTGCAGTATCCTACTTGTCACATTATACTTTCGAATATGCCTCCCAAAAGAAAGGCAAATCCAATTCAGGCGCGCAAGAAGAGCTCTAGACAGGCTGCTCTGGCCGAACAGAGGCGGCTTGATGAGAAGAGAGCACTGCTAAAAAACAAAACAGTTGAGCATGAGAAGAGAATCAAAAAAGTCAAGGGAGAGATCAAGAAAGCTAGAGAAAGCTTGAATCAGGCCACGGATGAAGACAAACGGGGCGAAATTGAAAGTTCGTTGAAGATTCTTATCGCCAAATGCAGCGAGCAGGAAAATGAGCTAGCCCAGAGTAATGCAGAGCTAGATTCAATGGATACGGAAGATCAAGCAGAGGAAGATCAAGCAGAGGGAAATCAAGCAGAGGAGTACCAAGCTGAGGAAGAACAACCCGAGGAAGACCAGGCCGATAGTACCAGCAATATGGATATCAGTCGGGAGAGAGATGGGGATAGGACAGAAGGCGAAGCTGACTCGCGCAATGACGAACAACCTGACAGCCAAACCATACCTTCGGACGTTAGTCAAAGAGAGCCGACTACGAATGTTCCAGATACGGTCTCAATGCCAAGGGAAAGCGCTGAATATACCCCAGGGCCTCCTACGCCTGAGGGAACTAATGGCAACGCAGCGCAAAATGAGTCACAAGCTTATGACGAACCTCAGCCCCAGACTTTCAATGAATGTGTTCCCGAGGCCCCTGACCCAGCAAAAGACGAACGTTCCAAGTTCTCATTAGAAAACGGTACGGTAATTCTGACAGCAAGCGAGGGAAAACTCTCTCTCAACAAATATGGACCCAAAAACAGTGCTATTCATATCTGGAGTGGCACACCGGCCACATTCAGAGTGCAGGAGATGACGAGCCTCCACGGAGAGCCACACAAAGAAGCTGTGGACACAGATCCTATGAGTGGTGCTCTCAAATGGAAGTTCAAGATTGGTGCCATTAGATCAGTCGCTTGGAAGCCAAAAAAAGGCAGTGGTACCATGTCTGCCGTACTGGAATCCGTTGAAGAGCTCAATCCAGAGAATAAAGAGATGAATCCAAGATACATTTATCCGTTTAGCAGTGCTTTTGTTGACTTGCTCGATGGGGGAGATGTCATGACTGTTTGTATCAGCCGTTCGAACTACAAACGTCTCTCTAAAGGAGGAAAGGAATCGCACGCCAGAATTGACCAGAAATTCTACACAATGGCATGCAGTCAAGTACAGAAATACAGGGATTGGGCAGGTATAGGCCTAAATCCTGCTTGGGAGGGAACGGCAAGAACAGGAAGAGATGACCGAAGTCTAACTCCGCTGTATAATACGCCCGAGCCAGGAATGAGATTGAGATCTACTGCAGTTCCAGCCACTCCAGTCCATACTGCAACCCCGGCCCCAGCTACCACAACTTTGGTTACCCCGACTTCAATTATCCCCTCTGAAAACCCCCAGAGTCGCTCCCAAGAAGGTCCCGAAGAAAACGATGGGGAGGCTGAAGAAGGCAATGCTCTCATCAGTGATTTTTACGATGCATTCTTAATCAAAAAGGACCTTGATCCGGAAATACCCTAGAAAACTCTTGATGATAATGTTTTTGCGGCATTTGTAGCGGCTGCAAAAATCTACATCGGGGACCTGAAAAGAAACAAAATCAAGGTCCTCGATGACATGAGCTTTGGGAAGGTTTTGAAAATATGATACGTTTAGCTTTTTGCTTGATTTATCAGTGCCCCAAAGGCTGTCGCAGGCTGTTTCAATCATGGGATGATCACAATTATGAAAAGGAATTTATCAGTCTCGCAGATATTCTTTCTTTGCTGATTACAGGGCGATAAGTTTTTACAATGTTATTATCGTTGCTGGTGATGATACATCTTATGGGTCTGGCGGGTGCCTTATCGCCGCGAATCATTTTTATTTCCGGACTAGCTTTTCAAGGTCGATTTATATTGCTATTGTAGTAATTCCATATTCAATGTCACCATATTTGGCTTGTCTTTCTCCTTATGATGTTCTATGGATCATTTTCTTCCCACTTCTTCTTACTTAATTTTAATGCGATTCCATGTGTTTTCCTGGGTTGATCCACTTCTTTTATTGCGCATGATCTGTGCGTCTCTAAATATTGAGAATAAATGGAAGAGGGAGACATAGCTTGCCAAGATTTGACCATGCTTTTTTAGTCTATCATTCCGGAAGAACTCATTAACTGGTTGTATAGATTCAGAAATTTGAAGACGGGGTGTCAATCACAGAATTAATTATCTAATAGCTAGATTAATTTGGACAGATATCTTGAGTTTATAGCAACCACTAAGGTAACCTGAGCCAAATTAATCACTATCGGAATTTTCAGCAAAGTTTGGATGAAAATATCTGCAATTTCAAGGATGTACGTGAAACCTGCTCAAATTAAAATCATGTCGGAATCCCTAAATTGACCTTCAATTCTAGCCGAGTTTCATTTTCTCTACTATATAGTGATTTGACTGTTCACCTTTGTTGACTGCCATCATCACCTTTTAGAATATCGCAACTTACATCGACAAGCCGGAACTTACCATGGACCTGCCATTGAAACTCATTGATGTAGAGGGAGTACCCAATCTCCGCGGATTTGGTGGCTATCGAAGTACGGTCAAGGGCTATCAAAAGACACGCAAGAGCCTCTTGTATCGTTCTGCTCATCCGGGAGCGATGACAGAAAAAGGCCTGAGACAAATCAAACAAATGGGAATTAAATGCATCATTGACTTGACTTGTCATGGTGAAAAGACTGTTCCATATATTTTATCGTTCGAAAATCTGCTACAGGAAGGAATTCAAGTATTGCGTCGACCGGTTGAAGAGGACTCTTTCTCCGTGGAAAGGCTCCTGCTGAAGTATGATACATTCCAGGAGAAAGGTACTGAGGTAAAGTTCTTTCACGATTTTCAAGAAGGTGTATTGATCACTCCTTACAGGCTGTTTTATTGGCATACCTTGATAACGATGCCAGCTGCGGCCAAAGGGCCTTACAAATCATCACGACACAGTATGTTCCATCTCCATTCGAATTCATAGTATTCTCAAATAATGGGGAACTTCTTAGTGCGGAAACAGTTGAACTAACAATTTCGGCAATACGCTCGAGATATGGTGGAGCTTATCAGTATCTTGAGAAACACTGTGATTTCACAAAGGAAGAGCTTAGCGAGCTGATAGATATCCTCACGGAGGGTAGCTAATCACATGTTTTCTCTTCTTTCAAAAAGAACTTCTTGTTTTGAGTTCTTGTTGGGGTGAAAAGAGTAAAGTTTGCGCAGTTAAGCAGCCAAACATGGGAGGTATTTTATGCTCATTGCTTGTATAACAGTATTTCAGACTGTTTGTATGTAGCTTGCGCTCTTTCAAAGTCCTTCGGAGTACTTCGCAGTTTTTGAAGTATGTGTAGATAGTCAGTGTTTGGAAAGAAGCTTCTAGAATTTCCTTAGTACCGTAGATTGAAGATTTAAGACACCACTATTTCATGGATCTCTGGTTGTACTACTTGCCAAAAAAGACAAATGCCCCATGCTGAATTTCCACCTCTTACATTCCTAGTAAGTGAGTAAGCTTCAAGTCCCCACAGATGCTTCCCTTAGTTGATGTTCTACTCTTTGAAAATCCACTAATTCGTACTATGCGTCTATTGATATAGTAGCATGTAGTTCATATTTCGCCCAGTTGCATACATTTTATCATTCGCGTTCTCAAAGGCCCACAAATTTCAAGCTCTAAGCAGCATTGTTCTCCTGTAGACGCACACACGGAATTCTGGCAACGAAGCGCGTGTCTCTGGGGCTATATGTCTTAAGAATTAGTCGCATAGTCATCACTTCCAAGCTCCGGTTGCTACTCTACAAAACTGTGTAGGTCGTTGTTAAATGGCTGATGCAGCACAAAAACAATGCTTGGAGCTCCAACTCCAATTGGCTTTTTAATATAATTTTGCTATAGTCTCAAAAGAATTGCCTGATGAACAATAGTGTGACACATGGTAAGTTTGTATGCTCCGAGAATTTCCACCCTGTTATAAGTAGATGGACTAAGTATCCGAACGATTCATACAGGCATAAAGGTGTAGAGGCAGGAATAATGATATGGCATGAGGATTATGCATCCACAAGTCACTCTCCTTGATCTGGCTACTAAGGTACATCGAGTGAGATACAAGAATTGCTAGGCTAGACCTTCCAATGCTCCAATACCCCCAACGCATGTCTAAGAGTCTTCATTTTTGATTTTCTCGCCATTTTCTTTTTGAAAGACTCGGGCATGCAGTTCAGTGCTAGAGGGATAAAACGACGTGCTTTCCGATATGCCGGATATCGTTGTTCTAGAGCTTTGTTTATAGCTCGCTGCATTGAACAAATTGCCTCTCCGTCATGCGTTTTACACTTAATGGGAACACCTGCGCCTTGAAGCTGGAGAAGCTTATTCTTTCTTTGACGCTGACCATCACTTTCCAGAGGGTAATTCGCCAGTGGCTCTGAAGAATTCAACTTCTCATAAAGCAGTGTTCTCAATATAACTTCAGCGAAACCAGCAAATATTCCAGCACTGAACTCGGCTGTGAGATGCCTCCAATAATCTAAAATCAATTGGTGTGATGGCGGCTTGGTACATTTTGGACATTCACTATCCCTAACTCCCTTGTTCCGTACTTTGGCATTTATGCTTGTATTCTGGAAGTCAAGACTCGACGGCTTAGGGGCTCTTTCAAAGCTCACTAAATCTCTTGGAGACGAGTAATTCGAAAAAGTAACCAAATTCACAGCTTCGAGTTTTGTTTGATCAGCTGTGGAAAATGTATTTAAATCCAAGTCGAGCTCCAGCTTTCGCTCTTTGACCTCGCAAGGATTGTAGTTGACAACTGACCGATACATAGCAAGCTATCTGTTGCTACCATGCTCTTTGGGCTGGCTCTCGAATGTTTGAGACTCTGACGATAGTCCAGACAATAAGTGGATATCTATAGCAAAAGGGAAGTCCTGGACAGAGTAAGGATAGCTATAGAATAAATTCAAGACTTAATACATACGTAGAGCAAGGCTATAATTTATCGGAGAAAATTGAAAGCTTTAAAGCTTCGCTATGGATCAGAACACGATATAATGTGAGGTCATCCGTGAATTCAATGTAGACATCATTTTCATACCGCATCCCAACCTTTTGGGGAAACTGATGAGAAATTTATCCGGGCTAGACATACTCTACTAGTCAATTGAAGACGCGATAGGATCGATCAATTGATTTTCCACGCGAGCAAGGTCTACAAAGCCTTTACCATGGACATACAGTCCCTTAGATCATTCCACTTTTCCGCCTCTCGCAAAATCCCGCAAAGCCCCGCAAAATCTCTCAAAAATGGCCACTTATCTTGTATATGCGGATTCAATTCGAATCCATTGATTGATAATCCAGAAAGTCTCACAACATAAGACTCGAAGCATCTAATTGAGGAGATGAAATTCTGATTTAAGCAACTGTGTCTAAGTATCATCGTGCCACCTTGAAAGCACTATACAAGCATCAGGCTTAGTGTCAAATCGCAAGGCATACACACCCGTGAGTACTCAGTGAAATAACCATGAGGCAATTAGTTGATTGGATTTTGGAATAGAAGCAAACTTTTGTGAAAGCCTGGAATACACTATTGGTTGAAATAAATCATGCGGAATAGGATTGTGTTTGCGGGGGCTGCTGTTAGCGGTAAAATATAACCCCTATGTGGAGATGGGGAGTAGCTTAGCAGGTCTTATGAATTCATATACCAGCTGAAGTTGATTTATGCCCAAGCAGAGAACAACGGTAAGAATGGTAGGGGATCGTCAAAGTGTCACCGTTTGAGCCTACACTCCCTTTACTCCGACGGTCCTCGATGACCGCAACAGTTGGATGATGTGCGGCTCGCTGCAAGATACAAATTAGGCTGCTAGAAGTATCTCTACGTAGTCTGTGATAGCCTGTAAAGAAAGTAATTTCAGAAGTTGCAGTTCAGACTGTTATCTAGGAGATATTTAAATCAAGAAGGCCAAATCCGATGCACCAATTCTGTTCACGGAGACTCTTCAAGGGCTCTATTTGAGTTCAGGTCAGAGCTAAGTCAGGTATAAAAACGCCCAATGTTTAGCACAAAAGCACTGCCTGGGTTTTCCGCGGCTGCACAGATAATGGGTTCTATTCCAAGATTTACATGGAGTGTTGCCTCTCATTAGGCCTACACCTGCACCATTCATCTTCAATCCTTTTGCTGAGACCCTTCTGGCTCCTGAATACCTTCTTACCATGAGCATGTATCGTTCATTACCTTGACAATTTTGCCTCAATTTTTCATTTCCGTTAGTGATGTCTCTGAGCTCGCCATTTTCTATGCCGTTAATATCCCCCTCACGGATGCTTTAGATACCCCGCGAAACGACTTGAAAACACCGCGAGCACTGCGGTCAGTATCTTTGGGGTCGGAATCGACACCACACTCCTGCAGGCCCGCATGCCCGCATGCCTCACGATAGGTTAGCACGCGCATCTTCCGAGGCCGCATCACTACGACAACTGGACCGCGGCTCCCATAAGGCTTTCCAATTTATATTCGGTTGCCTCCAATACTGCTCATTGGTGATCCGTTTTGGTAGAGCCTGCCTCCAGTCACTGTATAGCGACTTCGCATCCTTTCCCGCCTCCCAAGCCCTCTATCATACAGGCCTACATTCTCGGTGTTTGGACGCGAGTGCTCTGTGTGGGCCCAAATAATCTCATTCGATCACATTTATATCAGCGTAGCATTTTTGGGAACAAACTTGATCGTAGGTTCTTTTATGCAGTCGCTTCATGGAGAGAAATAATCAAGGATTAGGTTCCGAATTAACCCCAAGGTTTTTGCGAACACGATCAACCGCGTCAATATCCATTCCGGAATCGACCCACACAGCACCCAAAATAGCCTCTATTGTTGAAGCACGTACTCCCTGGGTAATGGAACCTTTTTGAGCAGGGTGCTTCTCAATGAACCCATCAATATTGAACTGCTGCCCTTGAGAACTCAAATTCGAGTTGCAAACTTGCTTCTGCAGCATTCTGTTCCCCTCAGCTGATCCAGAGTTAGAATATTCTGCGTTCTTTATGCTAGAACTGGCATTATACTACATACTGATTGTGTCGTGGTTCTTGTAGGAGCTATCGAGGATAGAAAGTGCCAATGCAGAATCACCAACAAGGGCTAGGCGTTTATTGCCTTGAAGTGGTGCAGTGCCCGCAGGATGCAAGGCCTCTTGAAGAAGATTCGGTGATTTGAAATGGTAACCAAGTTTTTGCTGCAGATCTTGCTCCATTGTTAAGTAAATCAAGGTTATGATGATTAGAAAGAACTTGAAATTTTCACTGGTACTTTCCTTAGCCTTTGAATGGTTTATGCTTCTATATGTTCATAGTCCGTCCACCGTTTGCGGATATTTGCGCAAAATAGCGAGTGGCGTTTGAAGTATCAATCCTGAAGTTTAGTTTGGCTGCAACACTACTCAGTTATGATCAATGACGTAAACTAAAGAGGTTAGGATCATATTAAAGCTTGCCATTGGGATTTATAGACACAATAATATTACGTCAATACTCGATCTCTTGTCAAAAATGCAGCGTCATCGAGTGATATACTAATATTACGTGAAATGCGCTTATACTTCGTCTCGCTGCATGATTGCGCTTGTAATCAATCTCTAATCATGCGTCATCTTTGAGCTTATATGTTGGTGGTGAAACCTGCCGGGCTATATAGTCCATGATGTCACTCCAGGCGTAGGCGCCTGATGGTATGGGGTACAAGTTGACTACCATGTATTTATCCTTCAATCAAGCACCGTCAATCCATGGTTATTTTACTACTTCAATCCATTCAATTTATATACCTGGAATCAATGACTCTGCAAACCACCGCATTCAATCACAGTACAATGGTAAACTACTACAATTTTTTCGACTTGGAAGTGGCGTGACAATTGATAGTAAACACTTATGATCGTCAGGGTTTGGCGATTATGAAGAAGCTATCTGCAAAAGTACCAAGTTTTAAGGCAGATGCTTGGGATCTATTGCCTTGGGATAGCTTATTCTCGTTCCTAGGCTCTTGTCGCCCAGGGCTGTCTAAAACATGTTCTCAGTCGTCCTCTGACACATTCTAGGGGATTACTCGCATACCATTCACGCTTGCCCACTCTGATGACATTCAAAATCAGAAGTCCAACCATCGTTGGGATTTGTGAGTTGGAGTTTATTATAAACTCATTATTTGAAAACTGATCAAATAGTGATTAACTAATGACCTCACGCAGTCAATAGGGTAGAAGAATAGTATACTTTGGCCTCCACGGGTCACCCGTCGCTGTGGTCTGAGATCGTAGCGCCGATAAATCGACTTCAAATAAAAAGGTTTTGGATTGGGCAATAGGTATCAATTTCAGTTAGATATGCATGTTTTAGTGTCACGAATCAGGCTACTTAGATCTATGCAAGCCCTACTGCTTCTCAAAAGCATCCTACTTAAGGCAGTCCTAGGTTTTATTATCATAGACTTCTATGTTATTATCTATATATTTAATTAGTATTCAACTATTATTGAAATTTAGGTAAACGTATATATGTAGCTTATATATATAGAAGACACTATAGTAGTAGGGGAAGCCGACCTATTATCGCTAAAACAGTAATACTCTACCGGTATCTCTTCGGATAAGACTATCTACCAACGCTACCGCTAGATCGTTTTACGAACGGAGGGATCGAGGGGTAGAAGTACTAGCGGAGGTAGAGAGGGAGGAAGCTAGCTAAGAATACTAGGCTAGGGAGGTATTTTAATGTCTTCCGTAGCTTTCCTTAGCTAAAGTAGGATATAGTCCTCTCTTTCTATTTAGTTAAACTTAGAACGCATCGAGCTAATACTCCGTAGCTTCTTCTTTTACCGTAGATATTCCTTATACTTCTTTTTCTAAGGAAGATACTTATAGTAGGCGAGCTATACCTAAAGCTCTCTCTCTTCTTACTTATCCTATAAGATATAGACTTATTTCTTTTTTAGGGGTATTATATACGGATAGATCTCGTAGGAAAAGAAGCTAGGTAGAATATCTATAAAAGGGAATATTAATCTATCCGGAGGGAGCTAGTTATTTAATTTCTTTTTTAATACTACGCTAAAATTAATATCTTATAGTAGCTAGCGGTATTCTACTTACCTAGCTAAGTTAAGATAAGTAGAATATATACTAGGCTTCTTAGTCTAGTTTAAGTAGGTTAATAGCGTTCCTATTAATTTTATAATATTTTTATTATATCTTAGAACTTATTACGGTATGAACCCTAACCTATACTATCCTACCTAACCGCCTCTACACGTAACCGTTACCTTATTTATATTCCTAATTTCCCTTTATACCTATTGTAGCTCTTCGAGCTACGTCCTATCTATATATCTATATATAGCCTAACTATAGAGAATCTAGTTAACAACTCTTAATCTATCTCTATCCGCTTTATACCCTAATACTACGTAGCTCCTTCCTATTAAGAGTTGCCGCCTAAAGAACGATATCTATTCCCCGTCCCCCGTTCCTACCGTAGACCTTTTAAGAGTTCTCCGAATATATTACTACCTACCTAGAAGACTAGTTTAATTATTGTAACGCCGCCTATAAGTACCTAGAATATACCGAAGAGAATTTTTAGTCGATAGAGTCGAAGCTAGGAGCTACCGAGCTCTAAACCGTATAACTAAAATATAAGAACGTATAATTAAAAGAAGAAGCCTCCGCTCTCTAACATAAGTTTACCCGCGATTATAGAGTCCGTGACTATTAAGAAGAGTAATTATAGAAGATATAGTAGAAACTCTTTAACGCCCTAAAAAAGAGAGACTAAGCTATTTTTACCGCTACGCCTCTAGTTATTTTACCCTAATCCTTGCCTATCCTTACTAAAGAACCTATAGCTAAGGTCCCTATAGCTATAACGCTAGGAACGCCTACGTTATCTAATTCTATCTCTACTAGCTCTACTAGACTTTCCGAGCGTATCCTAGACCCTAATAAGTTTAAAGGCGACTATAAGGACCTCCGTCGTTTCGTCTCCTAGGTATACGAAAAGATAAAAGACAACGAAGACCGGTTTCCGACCCCCTAGAGCTATATACGATATATAACTAGCCGCCTAAAAGGAATCCCCTACGAATAGATCCTCCCGTATATCTATAAAGGAGATTATACGCTCCGAGACTACAAAGAGATCCTATATATCCTAGAACGAGTATTTAGAGACCTAAACTAAGTTCGTACCGCTAGAAACGAGCTATTTAAGCTTCGATAGAATAATAAGGAATTTAGTATATTCTTCGTAGAATTCTAACGCCTAGGCCTTAAAGGATAGATAGCTAAAGACTTATTGTCTATACTCCTAGAATAGTCTATTAATCGAGAGCTTCGAGATATATTAATATATAACGAACCCCCGACCTACGAATATTATTAGTTCGCGAAAACCCTATAAGACTTAGAGAACCGCCGCTACTAGTATAAAACGCCTTAGACGAACTTCCGTCTAGTATACCCCCGGAACTAAACCCCTAACCGCCTAGCCGAATCGAACCTTACCCCTACTATACCTATACCGTAGTACGCCGCCTACCCTACGAACTTAGATCCTATAGATCTATCCGTTGCCTACTAACCTAGTACCTTACGAAGAGAACGTAGCGAATACTTCTACTATAGCTCTAAAGACTATTTAATCCGATCCTACCTACTTCCTAATAACCGACCTACCTACCTCCGTAAAATATACGCCTAAGGACGGTATCCTAGCTCCCTTAGCTTATCTATCTATATACTATCGCCTAATTCTATCCGCTTACCCTTACCTAACCTATTAGCAAAAAGCGTAAGCCTAGTGTTACGCGTTGCTAACTAGTAACTATAAGCTAGTCTCGTATCTTGTATACTTACCACGGTCGCGCTTCCAAGCAGTACTCGTAACTATACCGTCTCCTAGTCCGCTAGGCTTTACACGGGCTCGAGTCTATAGAGTAGTCTCGTGAAGTGTTCTAGATAGAGCGCCAATAAGGTCAGTACCGAAGTAGCTCCCCTTATTATAGGATAGGTATCAACGAAGCAAACAGTAAAGTACTAATTAATAGTAGGTTCTAAGTAACAATGTAGGATTGATCGCGAAGAACTAAACTAGGTACATAAAAAGAGTATCCTTATATATCCTTCGCCGTATCGGGGTAGATGTATAGATAGTAGAAGAGTAGAAAGTGCCAAGGTATTTCTATCGATCGATCTTCTACCATTCTACCACCTACGTGGTCACGTGGCGGCTTTGGAGCTAACGCAATGCTCTCGCGATTAATTGGCTCTCGGTAGCCCATCGTTGAGTAAACAGCCCCTCAATTAGTTGGCTGTTGCAGGGGTCGTAACACCTAGCCTAAGTCGTAACTAGGCTCTAGCCCTACGTACTCTCCGAATATCTAATACTATCCTCCGTAGAATACTACTAGAGGAAGAGACTTACTATTCCGACCTATTAATTCTACCTATTAACCTAAACTAGAAAAGAAAGAAGGCTACTAGCTATATAATACTAGATACTAGCGCTAAAGAGAAGCGCTTTATCGATAAAGACTAGGCCGCTAATAAGGACTATATACTACTACCTCTAAAAAACCTAATTCGATTAGAGACTTTTAATAGCTAGAAGACCGAGAGTAGCCCGATTTCCTACTTTATTAGAATATAAATAAGAATTAATAACTACCTAGAGAAAGAAGTAGTATTCCTTGCTACCTAGTTAGCTTATTACCTAATTATCCTTAGACTACTTTAGTTAAAGATATATAACCTATACGTAGGATTTACTACCTATACTATCGAATTCTCTAGTAAGTACTACTAGAAATACTATAACCTATCTATCTATCCTACGAAAATCCGTACCCTATATAATATTCCCTTAAAGACCTAACCTCGAGACCTACTAGAACGCTCTAAAACGTTAAAGAACCGAGATATTGCCTTAGTTACCCTACGAGCTTACGCTATATACGCCTAATCCCCGAAATACTAGATCTTTGCTACTATACTCGAATAAATTGATTAAGTATTAAATCCTTAGTCTAAAGACGAAAACCCTACTACTAACCTACCGCCTAAGTTTAGGGACTTTACCGACGTATTTTCCCTAAAAAAAGCTAAGCGTTTACCCCTATATCGATTATATAACTATAATATCAAACTTTTGCCTAGAAAGACGCCCTTATTTAGCCTATTATATCCGATGTCCCGAAACGAGCTTAGAGTCCTATAAGATTAGATCGAAGAAAACCTTAAGAAAGGCTTTATCCGACCTAGCTCTTCGCCTACTATATTACCTATCCTATTTATAGAAAAGCCTAGAGGAGAACTCTACTTCTATATAGACTATCGTACCCTTAATACTATTATGGTAAAAGACTATTACCTACTACCGTTAACCTAAGAAACTCTAAATAATCTAAAAGGAATAAAGTACTTTACGAAACTCGATATTATAGCTATTTTTAATAATCTACGAATTAAAGAAGGGCAAGAGTATCTAACCGCCTTTAGAACCCGACTCGGCCTATTTAAGACCCTAGTAATACCCTTCGGACTAATTAGCGCTTTTATAACGTTCTAACGGTTTATTAATAACGCCTTACGAGGCTACCTTAACCTATTCTATTCCGTATATCTAGATAATATCTTTGTCTATAGCAAAATACGAGCCGAATATACCTAATATATCTGTCTAGTCCTTAAACGCCTACGAAAAACCGCTTATACGCAAAATTATCGAAGTACGAGTTTAGCGTACCCGAAACAAAGTTCCTCGGTATTATTGTTAGCAAAGATAGCCTACGTATAGACCCCGAGAAGATTAAAACTATTGTCGAATAGTAGACTCCGATATATATAACCGATGTTAAATCGTTTACTAGCTTTTCGAACTTTTATCGCCGATTTATAAGAGACTATTCGAAGATTACTATACTATTAAACGACCTTACCTAAAAAGACGTTCTATTTATATAGTCCCCCGCCTACTAGGAAATATTCGATATATTAAAATAAGCTTTTATCTCCGCCCCGATCCTAAAGCCCTTTAACTAGACGAAAGACATAATCCTAGAAACTAACGTATCTAACTACGTCTCCGCTAAAGTCCTATCCTAGTACGATAGTAATAGAATACTATACCCTATAGCCTTCTTCTTAAAGAAGTACTCCTCGATAGAATATAACTACGAGATTTACGATAAAGAATTAATAGCTATTATCCGATACTTTAAAGAATACCGCCCTAAACTCGAGGGTACCTCCTCCCCTATTAAAGTTATTACCGATTACCGTAACCTAGAATACTTTATATCTACTAAACTCCTAAACCGCTACTAAGCCTATTAGTCTAAATTCCTATCCTATTTTAACTTTAAGATTATTTACCGCCCCGGTAAATAAGGCGCTAAGCTAGATACGCTAACTAAGAGGTTAGAGGATCTCCCTAAGGAAAGGGATAAACGCCTCTAATACTAGAGCTAAGTCGTACTTAAGAAAGAGAACCTAGAATACTCCCTACCTAAATACTTAAATATATACGCTATACCCTAAACTATCCCTAAATAACCTAAAGCCCTACCTAAACCTAGAAGAGTCTAGTTCGTCGACGAATAGAACCTAGAGAATCTAGAACCCCTACTATATATTAAGAATATACTTAACGAAGTATACCTAAATAATTAGACCCTATAATTAATCCTAAAAGCCCTTAAAGAAGGCGCTCCCTAATACCCCTAGATTACCTTAGCCGACTACGTACGGTAAGGAGGATACCTACTATATCGAGGACGTATCTACGTACCTAACGACCCCGACCTAAAAACCGAACTAGCGAGACTCTACTACGATTACTTCCTAGCTAGATACCCTAGCCGTATAAAAACCTACGAGCTTCTATCCCGAGAATACTACTAGCCCTATATATATCGTTATATAGAAGAGTAGATAGCTAACTACTATACCTATAGACGTATTACTACGTCCTATAAGACCTATTAAGGAATCCTCTATTCCTTGCCTATCCCTAAGAGAGCTTAGTAGGATATCTCTATAGATTTTATTACCTACCTACCCTTAAGCGAAGGTTACGACGTAATCTTAGTAGTCGTAGACCGCCTAACTAAAATAAGATACTTTATCCCCTATAAAGGAACCTATAACGCCGAAGAAGTCGCCCGCCTATATACGAAGTATATCTAGAAACTATATAGACTACCCTAAACAATTATCTCTAATAGAGGAGCCTAGTTTATCTCTTAGTTTTAGATATACCTAACTAGGCGCTTAAAAATTAATAACCTACTATCTACCGCCTACTACCTAGAGACTAATAGTTAGACCAAGATTATAAACGTAATCCTAGAATAGTATCTCTATACCTATACGTCGTATCTCTAAGACGACTAGTCTAAATAGCTTCTATTTATAGAATTCGCTAGAAACTCCTACTATTCTAAAACTACCTAAGTCTCCCTATTCTTTACTAATTATAGTTTCTACCTAAATATTAGATTTAAACCTATCTATCTATCGAACTACCCCCCTACCTATAACGCCGAGAAGTTCGCCTACTAGATATAAGCTATTACTAAGTTTATCCGTACCGAGATACTATCTATATAAGCCTATTATACCGAGTATACTAACCGCTAAAGAAAGCCTATCTATCGTTTCAAAGTCGGCTAACTAGTCTAGCTTAACTCCTAGAATATACGAACCCTACGCCTCTAGAAAAAGCTCGACTAGAAGAATCTCGGCCCCTTCGCTATTACCGAAGTAGTAAGCCTATACGCCTACCGTCTCGAACTACCTATAAGTATACGAATATACCCTATCTTTAACGTAAACTTACTCTATCCTATCGTAGAGAAAGCCGTACCTAGCTAGATATAAGACCTACCCTCGCTAGTTAAAGTAGATAGCCTTAAGGAATAGTAAGTTAAAGAAATCTTAGACTCCCGCTAGGAACGGCGAGGCCGTAGAGGCCCTCGCCTACGCTACATAGTAAAATAGATAGGTTACGATAAACCTATAGAAGAGCCTACTAAGTATCTTAAGAACGCGCGTAAAGTCGTTGCTAATTTCTACCGTCGGTATCCCTATAAGCCTCGCCTCGATAGAGCTCGGCTTTAAGGAGGGGAGTACTATTACGGTATAAACCCTAACCTATACTATCCTATCTAACCGCCTCTATACGTAACCGTTAGCTTATTTATATTCCTAATTTCCCTTTATACCTATTATAGCTCTTCGAGCTACGTCCTATCTATGTATCTATATATAGCCTAACTATAGAGAATCTAGTTGACAACTCTTAATCTATCTCTATCCGCCTTGTACCCTAATAGAACTATAAATTTTAGTCTAGGTATTAATTAATTTACGTAGGCTAGATAAATTTTACGGATTTTATAGCCTACGCGAATTTAAGAGCTTTTTATAGTAGGCGTAATAAATTCTCTAGATAGTATTAATTTTTATTTATCTTAGTACCTTTTTATGGCCTTCTATAGGCTATTATCGATAGTAGATCCTTAGTTCGACTATAGCCCTTTATATTTAGCTAATTATACCCTAAATATTCTAGATCCCTAACTATTCTAGACTATACTTAGGCCCCTTATATAAGATCTAGTATTAGTAGTTACCCTATTAATAGCCTAGTCTCTCTAAAGCTATCTTAAGTCTAGCGTAACTATTTAATATCTAGCGTTAGTCTATACCTATCTCTACTTAATATATAAATACGATACTATTTTATCTAAAGTAATTTCTTTTTCTAAGACCTTTACTAATGAGATAACGAGACCCCCTTTTCGGTTATTTACGGGTCGCATTCATGCCCGGACAATCCCGTTCGAACCCTT
>JACWGB010000109.1:687-46977 GCA_019775275.1 Penicillium sp. VS AB III KN | reverse complement strand
TTCTAATCCCTAGGCTTTTATAAAACAACTAAAACTTAATAGAAGATAAGCTAGGTAGTACCTACTTTTATCTACTTTTAATTTCTATATTAAGTACTACTTTAGGAAGACAAACCCTATAGATAGCCTATTATAGCGATAGGGCTTAGACTACGAGAACGCTCCTAGTATCGAGTTGCTAGGCCCGCTTTAGGACCGAATAACAAATAAATCGTAGCTATCTAATTAGCGGTACGTAAGAGTCGAAGAATTAACTATAAAAGACTTAATATTAGCTAAGACCTACGATAATAGTAAGGCCTCTACTATAGATATATATATCCTAGCTACGCTTCTAAGAGAGACCGCCGCTAAATCGGTCTTAAATAGCAACTAGGAAGTAGGTTAGGTATAGCTAATCCCTATTAATAAGTTATATAACGCCTATATCGTTAAGAACGTCTACTAGGAAGAATCTAGAGACAAATTAAAAAATCTTATTAGGCGACTCTAGGGAGAAGACCTAGAGACCTAGCGGCGAAAGTATACCGTTAGAGAAGTAAAGCCTAGGACTAAAGACTAGTTAATTAATTTAAAAGGGCTTATTCGATATAAGTAGCGTCTTTATATCCTAATAGTAAATAATTTAAAAATAAAATTAATAAATATCTATTATAATAACCCTCTTACCGGCTATTTTAGGCGTAACTAAATAGCCGAGCTCCTTAAGAGAAAATACTATTAGGTAAATCTTAACCGAGACGTTAACGAATATATCTAGATATACCCTATCTACTAGGGTACTATAGCGCCGCGATATAAGCCTTATAGAAAGATAGATATATTTCTAATTCTAAAACGGCTATTCGGGGAGTTATCTATAGACTTTATTATAGGCCTACCCCTATTAATCTATTTAGATTAAACTATTAATAGAATTTTAGTTATTATCGATAGGTTTACGAAATAGTCCCTTTTCTTCCCTATATCGACGACGATAATAGCTATAGACCTTATATAATTAGCCCCTAATAATATCGACCTTCGGTACGGCCTACTAGAAGGTATTATTACTAACTATAGATTGCTTTTTACTAGCAAATTTTAGTCGGAATTATACTATATCTCTAGGATTAAAATAAGGCTTTCGATAGCGTTTTACCCCTAAACCGACGGCTAAATAGAATAGATAAACTAGGTCCTCGAATATTACTTTCGTTATTTTATTAATACTAAATAACTTACCTAGCCGTAACTACTCTAGATAGTAGAATTCGTATATAACAACGCCGTTAATATAATAATAGGCTATTCTCCCTTTAAAGCTCTCTTAGGCTATTCGCTAGACTTTTAATATAGGATCGAGGTCGATCCTTCGGGGAGAAGTATCCTAGCTATAATAGTAAGAATTAAAAAATTATAAGAAACTCGTAAAAGACTTACGAATTACTAGCGTAGCGTTACTAAGTCGTAGGCGAAGTATTATAACCTCTATTATAAACCGCTTACCCTTAAACGTAGAGACCTTATCGGATTATTAACTAAGAACCTAAAGCTTAAAATAATACGAAAACTTAGCCCTTATTTTATTAGGCTATTTAGGGTACTTAATATAATTAGAAAATAGGTATACCGGTTAAGCCTACTAAGTTAATACGATCGAATTTATAATATCTTCTATATCTCTCTCTTAGAACTATAGAAGGAACGCCTAGGAAATAGTACCGATTTAATACCGATACCTAAGTTTAACGATAATAACGAATATAAAGTTAAGGAAGTATAGGGCGAAAAACTCTTTAATAATAAACGGTATTACCTAATTAAATAGAAGAGGTAGCCCTCGGAATATAACTAATAGGTCCCCTATTACGATATAGTAAATATATAAGGTATAATTTAGCGGTTTCTAAAAGTATTAAAAAGCAAAAAATTATCCTAAATTAAATATATAAACTAGAATTAACCGCTAATACGCCCCTAATTTACCCCTAAAAATACGTATTTAAATACGCTTAATAAGACCGATAGGAGTATTATCTATAACCTCCTTAAATATAGCCTATATAATACTATCTAGCGGTATAACTATATCCCCTATAACTATCTCTCCCGACTAAGCGTACCTAGCTATACGACCTAAGATAATAGCCTTAATAGAGGCTATAAAAATATATTTAGTACTAGCCTACGACTACTAACTAGGGTCCTTAGGTAGCGTATATAGTAGGCGATTACTATAGTAGTTATCCTAGGCCTTAGAATAGTCCTAGATCGGAGGTATAATAAGGCTAGATAGCTAACGACGGCGTTAGGAACAAAACTCCTTATATATCTAATTCGTATTCTATAAGAAATATTAATAAAACCTAATCGAATTATAGCCTTATTACTTACGGAGACCTTCTTAGCCGTCTTAGAATCGCTAAGAGAGTAAGTACTATAGTAGGCCTTTATAAAAGTATCAAAGGCGCCGATAAGAGCGGCCTACGCAAAAGCTACCTAAATTTAGTAGGATTCGGTCTATCCTAACGATACGTTCTCTATATCCTCCTACTAGAACTCCTCGGTAGTCTAGCGTAGAAGTTTACTAATATCGTAGAGATCTCCGAGGATCCTCGTTAGGGCCTATACTATATTAGTATAGAGAAGGGCTAAGAAAAGGGCGGCGAAAGATACTAGAAAGTACTTATTACGACTTTCGGAATACTACTAGTATAGGACCGATTTAACGGCGTCGAGGACGTACTAGACCTCGAAAGGTAGACTCTCTGCGGGGTTAAAACTAGTAGCGGTCGAGCGAATATACGCTATATACTAGAAATATAAATACGCTAGCGGATTCGTATAGCGAGGGCGACGACCCTTTAGCGAAACAACCCTAATTACCTTAGGGAACTCCTCGTTATTAGGGGTATTAATAGACGTAGGACCCTTGTCTTCCTCCCTATCTTTATACTCTTTAGTCTCGTTAAGCGAAGCAACGACTTCTCTAGCTTTAGTACTTATTTTAGCCGGGCGAAACGATAGCGAATAGTAATTAATACGAGATAGAAGAATAGAAGAAATAGTAATAATACGTAGGGATATATAGTATTATAGTAGATAGAAGAAAGATAAAGGAGAGAAGTAAGAGAACGCGTCTTATACCTACTAATTTCTAGGGTATATATTTTAATTTCTTTATTTGCAAAATTATTATATAACCTACAACGCCTAGGGTTAGGCGTTAGGGAGAGGAAGCATAATTGTTACGGGATAGGCTTCCTTAAAACTATTCCTAGATTCTTCGTTATACGTACCGGATTAGTAGCGATTCGCCTCTAATCCGCCCCCGCCTCGCCTATAGTTCCTTCCCTACCGTACAAACATTATGTTAGCCTCTTCTATAAGAAAATACGTCCTATCCTTTGGCTATGATTCTCTTTAAGAATTAGTCTCTGTTCTTATTACAATATATTGCCCCCGCCTCCTCTTAAGAGTTACCTATAGTATTTAGACAGTCGTGCCTTACCTAATCGATAGGCTTACTATCCTACCAACTAGTTCGTAACAATAGTACGATAGCTACCGAAGATATAAGGGTTGTCTTAGCACTATTGTGGAATATTATGATAGGATAGAAGGTTTAAGCAATCTTCTCTAAGCGTGGTTTTCGAAGGTAATGCTAGCTCTTCTATGCCTACTATCTCGACCGGAGCGGGCGGTTTGCGGTAACGCGGCAAGGGCATTATTGAAAAGGCTTATTCGCTAGACCGATCGCTACCGAGAGAGACTTTAGGCAAATTGGAGTAGAAAAATATGAATTCTCTAGGGTTGTACTGTAAAATTCAGTAGGGAAAGTCCGAATATAACGACTTTCCAGCACTTCAGGGGGGGGGATCACTATTAGGATACGTACTGCAACTATCAAGTCTTTGGTGCTAAGTTCCTTCTTTTATCGCACAATGATCTAACTTATGCTTAAAACATCTACTTTTGCTAAATAAATTGTAGATGTACTACTATAAGGAAAGAGTTTCTTTTCTCTTTGTCCGTACATTTGCAGTAGGCCTAGCCGTCCGTCTTCCACATTTTAGAGCTACCCTAAAGTAGACACCATTACTTTGAGAGAAATACTTAGACAGTTGAAGGCTTCATAAGAGCTCCCGAGTCGAATTGCCAGCAAATGCTACGATGACCGCCACAATGCCACGTCAATGCACGAGTCACTTAGTAAAAGGCCCGACGTATGTGACACCGACTCGACATTTGAGACATTGGTTCGGTCTCGTCAATAATGTTTAATACTCTGAGTCTTTAGGGACTTCTAGAACCAGACTTTAGAAATTTCTACACAGTATTACTTGGAGTGAACGCATAACCTAAGCTCATCCACATCAAGTTATCTATACCGATTGTACGAAGAGCGCGCATACCGTTATGAGTCAAATTGGCAGCGACTATAACGTAGTTGTACTTATCAATTTTAGGCGAGAAATCTCTTTTGAAAGTTCCGGCTCTCTATGCTCTAAGTACGACTGCATCGACTATAACGGTTTGAAGTGCTTCTAGCTAGGTTAAGAACCGGTGATATCGCCTTAGTCTTTACCTAGCTAGTCTACCATATACCACACAGTCGCGCTGTTTATTATTGACGCTACCCTATCGACTAAGAAATGTCTTCTATTATGCTCCTCGGTCCCGGGCTAATACTAGCGTACTAATAAGTAAAGGCTCCCCTTCTTTCAAGTTGGTTGTCCTAATTCTTCCTTTGCTACTTATTTTCTGAATTAGTACGTAAACAAGATCCCAAATTTTCAAACCGATTGTAACTAACTTCCTCTTCCGGGTGTCTTCCGAGTGTCAATCAAATCTCTATAAATAGATCTGATTTGGACTACTATCGGGTATAGTGCTCTTTGCATAGAAGTTCGTAAAAGTTACGAGACTAAATAGGCCCTTCAACGCCATCCAGTTTACAGACTCCTAATCAAGATGAAATTAGAAGTCTTTATTTCTTCCACATTACTATTGAAAATTGCCATGATCGTCCGTCATAGACACAGAAACGACTCCAACGCATAAAGCCCCAACATTGAAAATTCTAATTTGTCGTTATAGTTCCCTACCCGTCGGTCGCCTCGGATCGAGTATATTCTCTAATCCTAGAAAATACATATCGATCGGTGTCTTACCAATAGAAGATTTCCGCGACTTCCTCCGTGACAATTCATCGGCCGGCAACTCACTGATTTTGCCTACCACTCTAACTGATTGAGTTGGAGACGGGGACTCGATTAGAACTCCATCAGCCTCATTGGGAAGAGATCGACCGGACTTAACGGAGAAAATATGTAGCTAGTAACGAGTCCTAGGGCTACAGTCGTATAGGCTATACTATAGGTAACGCTTTTGCTATATTACAAGCCACACGATAATAACACAAACGGCCCCAACGACCGGTATCGTGACCCCAATAGCAATAGGTATAATCTAGGTGGACTTTTGGGCCTCGCCCGAAGTGGCATTAGATTGTGCCGTGCTTTCTGATGAGCTATATAGGTACCAAGTTGAGATTTTCTTCGTATAAGGCGTATCGAACAGTGACCGGAGTCCCGTATCTCCCTAAGTAGTTGGTACCGTTCGATTAGCGTTACCCTTAGTTCTAAATATATATCAGTGATAGCGCCTCGTAGCTTCGTTGAGCAAGATCATCTACTTACGTTCCTCCAATCTGCTTCCTTACCACCTTAGGCACTAGATACTCCCCTACCGTATCCGGTGAGTATTGTGTCTAAAATTCTAGATCGTTGAGGCTAAAGGTTTAGAGAACCCCTCTATCGAGATAGATAGACGGATCTTCGTGTATCCCTCCTACTACTAATATATGACTTAGTGGCACACCGAAGCATTGATAACCACTACGCCCATGGCGAGAGTTTCCCGAATACGCTTTGATCCATATAAATAATAGCAACGATAGAATATAGACGTCGTCGAAAGGGGTCGTGCTAGAGTTCTATCTATTGTAACCCCCGTATATATGGATATTGTGAGAGCTGCCATCTAATATAGAAGTGAGAGTAGAGTAGAAAGAGGCGCGACCGCTTAAGGGAATATCGCCCGTAGTATTTTGTAGATACCTTATGGTCCCAAGATTAGCTATATTGCTTTAACATCTGCTTATACTCGAGAAGAGTAACAGAAGACATACTATTTATCCTATGCAATATCATATAGCGGTATTATAGTCATGAAATCAGGGTCTAGAAGAGACTATACTTAGCTAGTCGAACTATTTTTTGGGTCTATACGTGCCGAGTACAACGCACATCCTGCTCCTGCTACGACGACGAAAGGCTATTAGGGTAAATATCTTCTAGGGTCTTCACGCCGCCAATAACTGCTAAGATGCCTTGCTACGAAACGGGTATCTATATCAACTATAGATACGTACGGCTAGAGACGAAACTAGGTAGTATCGCGTTTCGCTAAATCTTATTATCTCCAGTAGCTATTAGATTCGCTATAATTAGCGTGTCCACCGTGGTATTTGCCGATGCATTATCAGAGGTAATAGCGCCCTAGTCGGGACCTCGTATGCCGCTAAAGTAGAATACTAGGTTCTCGCTAGGTACAGAAACTTGGCCCCCTTATGTGACATAACGAGTCATATTACTTAGCAAGGAGGAGTTAAAAAATAAGCCAATATTATAATCGGAGTTAGCATCTAGGGAACTATATCCTAGGAGGTCCCTTAGGCTAGGGAGGTCTTTTTTGACCGTTGGTCTCGTTAGCCCCCTATCATTATGTCGTAAGAACGAGTACGCGTGATAGAGGAGGGAGTCGAGGCTAACCCGTAGAGAATAATCTCTCGATCGTTTCCAAACATCGCACTATCTTCAAAATTCACTTGGGTCGTGGCTAGATTAGGTCCCTACGAGAACAAGCCCGAGAGATTGGTTGTATCGGTATCGAACGGCTAAGCGAGGAATAAGCTATAGAAAGTGCCGCCCGAATTTCCTAATTCGCGCTATTAGCTTTCGTTTGTGGGAAACTAGAACGACTTCTGGTAGCTAACCATCGCTTTCTGGAACGCCGTAGGAACCATCAGAATACCCACTAGGCAAGGATTAGAGATGTTCGTAAGTTTCAAGGAGGACAAACCTTTGCTACCATAAGGAGCCGCCGTTCAAGATGATTGATTGCTAGAGTTGGAAACCTTTGTATATCAGTATGTTGCGGTTATCTTCACAACTTCGCACTCCCTAGGCCGATATATCGCTTACCTCGAAACTGGTTCCAATTGCACATCGTGATGTTGATTTAAGTCCTCCATAACTGCCCTGTAACTTCTTCAAGAAACAAGAGCGCACCGATCAGCCGATTCAATAAAGAATAAGTAGGCGGCATTTTCTAGAGGCAGAGCTCAATGCTGAATAGGTGATTTGGCACTTATAGGAAAATGCTGTCAATGAAGTCATAACGTAATGCCACCTGTTACATTAACGTCAAGTGATTGTGCCAGACTTCTAGCTGCCACGGATAGTCATGCTCTATGCAAACGATCTCTTGTCCACCTTCCATGCGAAAAACAATACATGTTTTCTGAGATACCACCACTCAATCTTTCTGCTTGAGAAAGGTACGAATGACAGCCTGGTGCAGATCGCTCTTGCGCCACACTAATAACGGAACATCGTATCATCATATAGTAGAATTCGAAAACAGATTACCCTCTAGACACACAGGCTTTCTTTCCCAGCGCCCCACTCTGACCGCACTAAACTGAATTCGGTCAGGGAAAGTCCCCACCACCTTTTCCTGATGTATTTCTGGTAGATCACCAAAATTACCGTAATTACAGTTTCCGGCATTGCCAGGCTGTACCTGCCGAAGGCCCAGCTTCACTTGAGGTCCCTTGTATATCTGACGAACTGGGGGAGTGGTCAAATGCCACTAGGTAGGACCCTTGGGGATAGGCTTATTCATCGTTCACACAATTTCCCTCCTAGTATGGTGTCATAATACGCCATAGTTCAAATATAGAGACCCCTGTGATTGCTCAACCGATCCGAAGACCCTTCAATCAATCATCTAATTCTATTGGACATGTTCAGTACTAGCTAGTACATTAAATCCGCATCCTGACAATACAGTCTCTCTCCAGTTTGCTGTTAGTGTAACCGTATGTTTCTGTATATCTATCAACACCCACGCTATAAAGAGCACACATACCATCATGTGATTCATGCCTATTGTCGGAGTGGGAAATATAGGGACCAATCAGTGAAGTCAAAGACTCTGTATTGTATTACCCCTGAATCTGGCAATTTATGGGGGCTTCTAATTACACAAGAAATACTCGGCACGGATTAATCCTAAATCCGGCCCCACGGCTGTATTCGTTCCGACACCTATTTAAATAGCATTGATAGACCATCACGAATTCTTTACTCGTCTTCCGCTGCACCACCTAATACTCACACCGGTGTAACCATTAAAACCTGCTCCTTTCTTCCTCTTGCAATGGCACCTTTAGAGTATTATATCAGGCTCCAACAAGGTAAATCACCTTTCAAGCAGACTGACTCGGGTGATAGTCACTTTCTGACGGTATATATGCCATCTAGGAATTATTGGGGACTCCGCGCCACCATCACCTTCCTTTGTTTGTGTCCTGAACAAGTCCACAGACGAATCTCGGATTTTTGTTCGGCAAATGAGCCGCGAGGACGGGTCGCCCAGTTTGGATCCCCAACCTGAAAAATTCATTGAAGATTCAGATGTGAATGTACTCGTGGAAGAACTGCATGGTATTCTAAATGAACTACCGATGGAGAATCCACCGGGATCGGAGGATATTTATGGTCTCGATACAAGTATTATGTGGGGCAGTGAGGACCTAGAGTGGATAAACGGTGGCCCTCAAGGTTGCGGGGGTGGTACAAGTACGGTCCAGCCAACTACAGAGGAGAAAGCTAAGTTCCAGAGGGCTGTTGAGATCGTGAGATCATTGCTATAGCTAGGATAAGTAGTTAGCCAACTGAAAATACGCGATGAAAGTTTGCTCAACTTCTGTTAGAAATAGAGGTTAGAGGTACATTGTTAAATGGTGCTGATTAGTACTGTGGAAATCGAAAATAGTTGTCTCTGATACCGTGTTTCTCGGGCCGTACCTACGACAGCGTTAGGCCCTTGAACTTTACTACGAAAGCAGACTCTACCAAGCCATTCAATGGTGAAAACCTACTTAGCTATAATATGGGATAGGTTATTGTATATCTCAATATTATCCAGTGAAAACTACTCGGTAAGATCTAGAAAGGAGACGGGGAGAGGAGATCTGACGATCTGGTTTGACCTACGCCTAGATTACGCAACCCATCACAGTACGGGAACAAGCGGTGTGCGAAGTTTCAGCTAGTCAAGCAGAGAGCGGGGCGATATTCAAGCCGTTTCGTAGGTCTTTCCCTCGATGCGTTCCAAACCTAGATTAAATAGCGCAATAGTATTCAATGTTACGTGTTGCTGACTGGCACTGTATGGCCGCGGGGCGTTTCGGCAACTACATACAGTGGTGTAACAAAAGTTTGAAACCCCCTGTCTAGCTTATATAATATTCTGCTGGTTATTCTGCCACCTAAAAACCTCGCTTCCGCATCATTTAATAGCTAGTATACCACCCTTCATTGTCAATGACCTACTTTACCCGGTTGGGCATAGTAATAGCCAAATTATCAAGCATATCAGTATCTAGCTCTGACCAAGCCTCCTGTGCTGCATTTATTAAGATATCTAGCGTTTCCTCATTGTCTGCCATCTCTTTCATTTCAGGGTGTATTTCATAGATCTTTGCCTTCAGTAATGCCCATAGATTCTCTATAGGGTTAAGATCAGGTGAGTATGGTGGCCAGGCCATTACTTCAAAGCCTTATTCTGCTAGCCACTCACGTACGATACGTGCAGTATGAACGGGGGCATTATCTTGTTGAAAGATAGCGCCTTCAATCCCATTTAATAAAGTTGGTAGTACCCTTTGATAAAGATCTAGGATAACCATTCGGTTTACACTTCCGCGAGGTATATCAGGGCTTCCGAAGAGTGGAATAAGTCCTGTCCGTCGACCAGAACCAGAGAAAGCAGCCCAAAACATCTGCTTAAGACCTTTATGGCAAGAAACTGGGTCGATATCTCGTTCTTTAATTTGGTCGGCTGGCCTTATAAAGGTATACTCACGACGAGCACCTTTACCTCGTTCGACTGTTGGCTCATCCGAGAAGAAGATCTTCCGCAATTTATTAGGATCATAATCACGAACACGGTCTGCCTAAGCGCGTCGTTTTCGGGCATATTCTTCATATAACTCTGGTCGTTGAAGGACAAGCCATTTCCGCTTATTTAATCCACGAAAGAATGTCCAAAGTGTCTGTCGGGAGACTTTATGATTTAGACGAGATAGTAAATCGTTATATTTAATATACGGGTCATCGCGAATAAGGTCAAGAAGCATTGTCCTTTCCCATCGTTTAATGCCTTCGGGCGACCAGATCGGGGCAAAGTCTCCTGAGCAGGGCCTCGCTGACGCGATCTAGAGATCATTGTCTTAATTGTACCGATTGGAATGTGGGAATAGCGCTTATGAATGTCTTTATACGACCAGCCAATTGCTTTAAGCTCAACAAGCTTTGCACGCTCATATGGGGCTAATTGGTAGCGTGGGGATCTCTGCGCAATATTGGAAGCTCGACTAGGGGTATCATATTGATCATTAATATATTGACCGCTTCGAATTGGAGGCATCTAGGTGGGTAGATAGATGAATAAATAGATAAGATACGCGTGGTAGCACGCGTATATTGGCGGTCGGTTTAATATAGTAGGCGGTGCGTGCAGGCGGTCTAGAAGGGGGTTTCAAACTTTTGTTACACCACTGTACAGTACGTCCCGAAACTGGTGCAACTGCGTACACCCTTTAGGTGATTATTTAGCCCCACTGCCAAGAAATGCTAGTCTATATTGGGAGTTCTTCCGACAGCTGCAAGGGTATTTCCTCGTACGAAGGTGACATAATAATTTCAAGCATGTATTAGCCTGTATTAGCATGCAAATTTCAATACATATGACACTTCCATGCCCCTCATCCGAAGCAGCTTTCCTCGGGAAGCCCACTTGACAATCAATCACGAGTAGTTCAACCAAAGATGGCCCCAAACCTAGCTCTTTTCAAGCATGAGCTTATTTACGACATGATCCACAGTGGCGATTAAAATCTAATTCCCGGCAACTTTCAGGCATCGTTAATTTCATACGCATACACTATGCCGTTAGAAGTGACTAATCACATTCAAAGTGGCCGTAGCAGCGACAGCGTCGTGAGTGTTCTGGCAAAAATTCCAAAATAAATATACAATTACGTCAACGGTGAGAATGAAGATTAGAAGATCTGCGAATGCATTCACGTGGTCCCATCCGCGACTGATTCCACAGAAAAGTCATTATTGTTAACGAGTACATCCATCGAATAGGACATGTAGAGAAGGGAACGGCTTGAGTCGATGGAGGCTTCCTGAGATGAAGCAGACTATCGACAACGACAAATTACAGCCTTTTACGATTGCGATTCAGAACCGATTATGACAGGAGCAGTTACATTCCGTCTTCAAAACGACGATTCCAGTCAGACATCAAGAACAATTTTTGAATCTTCAGTTATGACTCGTGCAATAATGGTGGTCTGGGCCTAGATCGTCGACCAGCGCAGAAGCAGCGCAGCAGCAATGACTAGCAGCACACTTACCAACTCTCCTAGTCCCGCAAACTCTGGAGGAATTCTCGCATCGACGAAAGCACTCGCAGCGAGAAGGACTGCAAAGGTGTTATACACGAAACTCTATATAAAGTTGAACTTGATGCGATTGACAGATTTCCGACTAGCATCCATCATAATGAGGAATCCAGCCAGAGAAGCCCGCATGAGAACCACATCCACGGCGGATTACGCGATATCCGTGCCTTCGTTCATGTGGACGCCGATTGTAGCCTATGCGAGAGCAACGGCATCGTTCGTGCCGTCACCGCAGAAAACAACAACCGGTTTCTTACGATCTATGCTAGTAGCAAGGAGCGTCTGGATGTAGTCCTTCTTATCCGCGGGCGAGCTTCGAGAACGCACATTGCGGCCAGAAATGCTAAGCTTGGACGCCAAAGACTGAACAGCTCCGTCATCGTCCCCAGAAACGACATGGACCGAGACACCTCGCTTCTGCAACGCCTCAATCGTCTATGCAGCGTTAGGTCGAAGCTCATCTTTAAGACCATAGACCGCCTATAACATATTGTCGATAGTAAAGTAGAAGACAGTATATCCTTGAGCAAGCATTCGTCGAATAAGTTCATTTTCCGATATATTCAGCTAGCGAGAATTGCCTGCTCGAAGTTTCCGGCCACCGAAGGTGGTTTCAACACCTTTGCTAGTAAGGCTCTTGGGCTTAGGAACAGTCGAAGCCATAACTCTAGCATCCTTGAGGTAAGTAGCCACAGAAATAGAGACTAGATGTCGACTGTTCTCGATGAGGCTAAGAAGAAGCGGGAGCTTGTCCACATTGTAGCAGTCCTTCGTGACCATAGAAAGTTTTCCTCGAGTCAAGGTCCTAGTCTTGTTAAAGACGACGTAAGACGTCTTATAAGCCACTTCAATAGCATCTGCTGACTTGAAGATAATGCCTCTTTCCGCCGCGACACCGCTGACAATCACAATAACCATAGGAACAGCTAGTCCAATAGCGTAGGGGCAAGAGACGATAAGGACAGTGATAGCGTAGGTGATAGCCTAAATTGTAGCTTCGGATCCATTATATCTACGATAAGTTATTCCTACTGCAACCCAGACGACGAACGTGATGATTGTCAATACTAGCACTATCGGGACGAAGTAGGATACTACCCGGTCTACGAGATCCTATAGCTTAGGTTTCAACAGTTTGGCCTTATCGACTATCGTAGCAATAGCATTAATAGTGTTATCATTAGGCAGACGGTTTAGTCGAACGGTCATAACTCTAGGCCCATTGATAGACCTAGCGATCACCACAGACTTGGGATATTTCGCCACCGGTCTAGATTCACTAGTGAGCATAGATTCGTCAACCTCAGACGACCCATTTATAACGGTGCCGTCGGTAGGGATTCTAGTGTTAGGGAGAACCTTAAAGGTATCGCCGTATTGAAGAAGTCGGGCGTCAATCTCACGTTCCGTTTTGCTATTTTGGTCGACAAGGATAGCTGTCATTGACTGAAGTGACTGAATAGAAATAGACTCAACAGCTCTCTAACGAGCGAAAGCGGCAACCCATCGACCAACCATGATCAAGGTGACCAAGAGAGTGCTCATTTCAAAGAATTGACCAGTCGAAAGGGGTCGCCCCGCGATAAGGTACCCAAAGGAGACCACCGAGAAGATGTAGGCAGCACTAGTGCTTAAGACGATCAAGAGGTCCATCTCGATAACTCTCGAGAAAATAAGAGCCTTCAGGGCCTTGGGATAGAAAGGCCCTGCTATGGCAACTTAAACAATCGTGGCCAAGGCGAGAGAAGCCGAGGAATATGCCACCTCCCTCTTAGGAAGCGAAGCCCATGCCATAACTAGGACCGGAATCGTTAAGAGAGCGGAGAGAAGCGTCATGTACCCAACATAACGAACGTGCTTGCTGCCAGCCTCAAGCGAAGGGTCACTACGTGGAGGAGCAAGTTCAATTGGCGGACCCCAAATCTTCTAAGTAAGGTCTCGAGCTCCCACAATCTTCGGACCGAACGCAACTCGCACAGTCTGTTTGTCAACAGGTACTATATCAAGAACTCCGTCCGGCCACGTCTGACTAATGAATTTCGAGGGCTCATCAGGGATAATAAGATCTAGGCTAGATCCTTGGTTCTGGACTCTTTCGCACTTAAATTTAGTGGTTCGCTATAGATGTTTCATGACTTCCTCCACTAAGCCAAGGCGTAGATCAATATTGAACTCGGCCGGCCCGTGAGAGAACCAGACTAGTTTTCAGGTCTTTAACGGCCGGGAGAGTAACGAGGATTCGGTTGAGCTTTGTCTCGCAACCAGTACAAGTCATGCCAGAAATACTAAGAACAACATATTCCTTGCCAGTACCTTGATTTTCTACGTCGGTGATGGCCTAAATCCACGTTTTCTCAATATTTAGACCAGGATCGGACACAGCAGAGGAGCAGCAAGCATCGGTGCAAGCGCCTTAAGGGCTTGCCAGCTGCTCTTCTATACAGCGAGAATCCGCGCAACTAGTCATTGGGGTCTTCAATATATCGAGTCTTGGTAGCTTACAGCAGGAGCCAGAGGATGCGGCATTAGGAAGCTCTTCAGTGATCGTGTTCTTGGCTATTCCACAAAAGGACCCTACACACTCACTAGTTGGTGGTTTAGCAACGGATTTAACCTTTGAACAGCACGGGTCCGCATAAATGCTCCTAGTGTCACCGTCTTTGACAAGCTGGTCTCTAGGACAGCAAGATCCGGGGCAGCCGACTTTAGGAGGGGATTTTTCGATGCGGGGAGTCTCCGAGCAGCAAGAACCGAGACGTCTAGTTCGGGCAGCAGGCTGCTTCAGGGGCTTTTCAAGGGTATAGCAAGACTTGGCGCAATTTTCCTTGACGAATAGAGCCGTGGCGGATGTATCCTCAGAGCAGCACGGCTTCGAGCACTTGCCTTTGACAGGAGGCTCTTTGGCGGGCTTGTCCTTCGAGCAAAAAGAGACAACGCACGCATTCGCGGACGCCTTCTTGATAGACCTTGTGCTTTCACGAGAACCTATACGCAGGCGAATATGGTTCTGCGCGGCCTGGTCCTTGGTTACGGAGCCGTTGCTTAAGCAGGAATCAAGTGAAGTACGAAGGGAGCGATCACATGGCTTCTTAGAGCACTGCTTCCCGTCCAATGACTGTCGCTCGCGAATTTCACAGCAGGTTTCCTGGCCAAGAGCGATGAGAGCGCGGCAGATACATCCCAGGGCTTGTAGAGTGACGCCGTAGCGGTCGAGGGCAGAGAGACGATGTTGGCTGCATGCCTTGCGGTCGGTAGCTCTATCGCAAGCTAAAAGGAGTTATAAATCTTTGAAAGCCATTCTTAAAGAGTAGATACTCACTTTCTGGCTTACTGTTTAGGCCGGGGGCAGCTGTAGCACTCATCCCGCATTCCCGCATAGCCAAGCGATTAAGGCAAGCCGCGTCGCAGCATAGGCTAACTTTGCCACGGCAGCAGTCAGGCGCGTCGGTATGATTTTCAGTTTTGCTATCCGCATATTTGCCAGGAGAGCAGCAATCATCCGGTTTCTCCTAGGTGAGCTCTTTCTACCCGAGGCCGTGGTGTCAAGAGGCTCACCGTCGACGATATCGCAGCAAGAATCCTGGCAACTGCTCGTCTTCTCACCTAGAGTCGGGAGTGACGTAACATCAGGCTCAGGGGCTGGAGCCGGTAGGCCGTAATAGTCGCATCCCATTTTTGAAGTGAGCCTTTAGCCTTTGCTTTCAGTCTAGTTTGTGTGGATTAATGATTTGTTGTTGAAGTTGAGTTTGAGAAACTCGTCAGCCTGTCTGTTTCCCATGGTGACATGTTGGCACGTGAATGGTTCGACTGCCCCTAGCCAATCACATTCACAATGGCTATCTAGTGTTGGAGATTGATAATGCCAACATCCTCCAACTGTCCGTCTTTAGGCCACCTATGAACAATTTCATGCGCATTGACAAATCGACGTTTTGGGATGCTGCTAGAGAGATGCTGGCCTACGTTCTTTATTTAGACGAGATCGCGGGGTTGGGGATTTTTGGAGACGTAGCAGTACATGTTGTTGGAAAGCGGTGAGGCCCTATGTCGGGCAGTATCTCACCGCTTCCCACCTTCTACAGCTTCCATATAGCTGGGTGTTTAGGCATAGATAGATTCTCTCTCTCTCCATGAGTTTTTTGCCTTCCTTCGTTTCTTGTTCGTAGGCTTGAGCCATCACTCTCAAGAGGTTATGAGCACCTTCCCCGTCGATATTCATCGTGATTCATTAGTATCAGAGATATTGAGCATTATTTCATTAAATTCTTACGAACTATAGGTATCAGGGAAAATAGTTTCTAGGGTCCCATGCAGCGGGCTGCCTAGAATCTTAGACCTACGTAGATCAGCTGACACTGCAGCGTGCTCGCTGACCATGAGAGAGTGTAAGGTAATATAAAGTGAAAGCCTGGCAAGGGAAAAATGAAAAATAAAAATAAATTTTTTTATACGATTGACGAAACCCATGTGCCAAGGTGCAGCGAGTTCTTAGGCTATGTGCAGTGACCTATTGTCATGTAAAGAGGGGTACTGGTAGTATGAACTCCCTAGGAATATAGAGGGTGGATAGGTGCGTAGCTCGCTTAATGAATACGTTAGTCTATAGCCTATAAACCGCGCAGTTTCGGGTTCGGATTTAAGATCATAGCGCGTATGCAGGTTATAACGTGTTGGATCCCCTGTACTGATGGTATTGTCCTGTCACCCTGAGACGCACTACTCATGCATTAGGGTTAGACCTGTATCTGTAACACTGGGTCGTGACCCACAGAACTCCATAACAATACAACCAACATACACATGCTACAAGATAACGCAGTCTAGTTAGCCGACTAATCCCAATCAGGAAAGCGGTAAAAATTCGTGTTTCTAAACAATATCTGGGCTAAACCCTTTTGCGGTGCCGCTGTAGGTGGTAACGAGACGCACGTGCAGGAATAAGGTCCCACTGATGGGTGGCTAGACTGTCCTCTATGGTCTCTGCAACGGGGTGCTTAGACCATTTCCCAGCCTAAGATTTGACCATTTTGTGAAGCTCTCAGCCAGAGGCCGCGCGTTTTCAAAAATCTCTTTGACAGTGCTATTCTAGCGTGGATTACACTAGTTCAAGGCTTGGTATTATGAAGCCTCCACTCCAGAAGGCCACGCGTCAATCGTGGTGGATACTTTACCAACGCCCCGCCCCGCTTTTGGCCAACTTCCTCCCAATATTTGAGACAGTTCGGGAACGTGTTATCGATGCGCAATGGTGATTAGCTCTGTCCCTTGCTGGTAAATTCGGTCGCATGCGAGTAATTTGCACGGTCGAATTGATTGAACCAAGTGCGATGCCTATTTAGGTATTTTATCATATCTGGCTCAAGAATGTCGTATGTTTCATCGTGTGCTGTCCTATGTTGATTTGTATCAAAAGTACTGACCTCGTCACAGGACTATAGCAACGCTGCTGCCAATGCTGACCAGCAGTGGTTGGCGAGCAAGGACATTACCCTGACCAACTTTTATGGTGTCGGCCACACATCTCAGCCTAACTACTGTGCCGCTGCTAGTGGTGATAACTACGGCATGGATAATGGTGAGTGTATCTACTTCCAGAAAACATTGACTACGGACTCTCCGGAAGGCTTTTCTAGCGCCGTCAAAAGCTAATGTTGAATTTAAGATCTCTTCCACGACATCCCGTCCAATGTGTCGACAATTGCTGATCTGTTGAATACCAATGGCATCTCATGGGGCGAGTACCAGCAGGATATGCCCTATCCAGGCTTCCAGGGCTACAACTATTCCAACCAGGAGACATATGCGAATGATTATATGCGCAAGCACAACCCTCTGGTCATCTTTGACCAGATTTCCAGCAACGACACTGCTCTGAGCTTGATCAAGAACTTCACTTCGTTTTACGACGACCTGCACAAGAGGCAGCTGCCCCAGTGGGCCTTCATCACACCCAATATGACCAACGATGCCCACGACACCAACATCACCTTCGGTTCGCACTGGCTCCGAGGCTTCGTGTCTAATCTAATGAATAACACGTACTTCTGGGACAATACTCTGCTGTTGTTGACTTTCGATGAAACCGAGACTTACAACGTCCCTGAATCCGAGATTTACAACGACCGCAATCGTGTGTTCAGTATTCTACTGGGCGGTGCTGTGCCTAAGAACATGGTTGGCACCCAGGACGAAACAGTATACACCCACTATTCAAGCATCGCATCTGTCGAGGCCAATTGGGGCTTGCCCTCGTTAGGTCGCTGGGACTGTGGTGCCAACCTGTTCAAGCTTGTCGCTGACAAGGTCAACTACACAAATTGGGATGTGGACGCCAATAGCCTGTGGCTGAACCAGTCTCTGCCCGGCCCGCTGGAGCGCTGGGGCTATTCCAAGTACCGTTCGAACTGGCCTGTACCGACCACAAATGACTCGTGCTCGGCTGGTAATGGTATTCTCCAGTCAGTGATCGAAACCTACAAGGGCCGTGCCCCGACTTATAACTACACATCACCTTTCCCTTACGATGCTGCGTATAGTCTGGATACTGGTGTTTCTTACTCCCGCAATGGTGAGACCTATGTTTCTGGCGCCAATGCTACCGGTACCATCGGCTATGATACGAATTCGACCACCAGTGTTACCTCTGCCGCTGCATCTTCGAGCACCGGTGGCGCCTCTTATCCGGCTATTTCATTCACCAGCCTCTTTGCTGTTCTCATGTCTGCATTTTTTCGGTCTATTGTAAATACAGGCAGCCGATATAATGGGATCTTTTCCCGGTTACAACAATCGACTATGTCGGGTATACACACTTTTTTTCCAGAAAAGCAAAACTGTTTTGTATTTTTATACAAATATTAAAATTATCTTGCTCTTTCACTACGAATCGCGACTGAGGCGAAACATCAGTCATGAGAAATGATTAGAGGCACCACTTCTGTTCGCTTAAAGCAATAAGAAAGCAGACTGACCTAGTCAAATCCAGTGTCTATGATATTTGAATGAACAGAGAAGAATTGGGTTCCGATTCACAGGCAGGTCACCACTTGGTGTGTCCTTATGCCCCCGATGCAAATATCATAGTTTCGCTATGACTAGCGTTATCAGACACTGTCTACGTATTACTAATGTCGGACGTAAGGTCCCATGCAGCGGGCTGCTTAGACCTCTGGAATTAGGTGACACCACGGCGAGCTATCTAACTGTGCTGATGATTGGCTAATCCTGCGGCGTACTAACCAATCTTCAGATGGATAGGATTAACTAAATAGATTATTATCTGCTTTGGTAGAGATAGGGTAGATGAAAATTCCCCGGTCTGACCCTATAAGGGAAAGGGAGTAGAAGGATGACTGAGGTAAAAGTTCTTGTTTTATTTAGTCTGGTTATTGTTATGACCACCTCCGGTTCTGCGTGATTGGTAGAATACGAGCGAGGAACTTTGATGATTAGTCAGGTCACAGCACTAGGATGTGCGAGATGTATTCAGACTAATGGCTGGCTACCCTCTGATCAACTCCCACTGCGAGATGTTCCGGTGCTGGTGGACAAAACCGTCGGTTCTACCAACTGGGTGGGCTTTGTGCATGGGACATGCGTACAAACATGGCGACAGATGAAAATGGCGAGGAAAATGATGCCATGTTCTCTGACCGTTATTTGATGTTGAACCTTTCGCGATGCGTTTGCTCATAAAGTAGATGTTCACTCTTCCGGGTCAAGGATACGGCCACACTCTTGACACAAAGCCGTTTTGACTTCGCCATGGCGCTTCTACTCTTCATTGCGGCAGGGACCATATTGCTGCTCTTCTATCCCATTATCGAATATTTCGTGGACTCGAAGAAGCTGCGGCGCTTCCCTTCTCCGGGTATCGCCGGCTTTTCAGACTTGCGGGCTCTCCGATATCATTAGACAAACAACCGGTTCGAGGCAATACACAATGCACACCGCCGCCTTGGGCCGGCTGTACGAATCCAGCCCCATCATGTTTCATTCACGGACCCGCGAGCCTTGAAAGACACCTATGGGCATGGATCTGAGATAATCAATGCCCCTTAAGAGGGCATCATCGCCGGCGACTACCACGACGTTGCTAATCCAATCGACGGAGCTGAGCACTTGAGGAAGAGAAGGATCATGAGCCACATTTTCAGCCACAATTACGTTCTAACCATTGAATAAGTTATCAACCAAGTCATCACAGAGCTTATCACGGCGTTGGAAAACAGGTTGGCCCAGGATCTTGACATCAGGTACTGGTTCAATTTCTTTACATTCGATGCCATTTTCAGTCTAGCATTCTCGCAACCATTTGGCTTCTTGGAGAGAGACGACGACCTCACGTTCTGCGAGAGACAAGACGGCTCGACTTATTCCGTCAATATCGTCCAGACTTTTCACAATGCAACTACGTATGCTGCCTTCCTCGGCCAGGCCAGGCCAGATCTTGCCTCTTTCATCAAGAACGTCTTAGGCCTCATCCAAGCCCACGGAGCTAACTCACTACGAGACTTCGGAGCTATGTGCATACATAAGGCTAATATGCGCATCAAATCTGGTAAGGAAGACCAGTGCGCTTTTTTCTCCAAACTTGAAGAAGCGCCCCCCCCCCCCCCACAAGGGCCAGAGCTCTCCGAAGCAGGCATCATGCTTAAGGCCGGAAGCGATACCAGAGCCAGCCGACTGACAAACACAGTCTTCCTGTTGGCTACGTTGCTCTCTATAGCTAGTGGGTTCGCGATAGCAGAATCAACTAAATTAACTAACTTCAAGGTTAAATAACTTAACAACTAGAGGGTATTATTACATTCCCCAAGCTAAGCTCACATGTTGGTGCCCATTACCCATTTTAAGTCCTAATTCTCTTTCGGCTAGGTTGTTATAAGGTCACGACTGTAGGTATAGAATAGCGACCCCTAAATTCCTCTCCTAAAATTTGTATCGATAATCCCTACTAGTGCGTGGGTGAAATCACCTAGTGGTTAGGCTCGAGGTTTGTTGATACTAGTGATAGCGCGGCCCCCCTACTCTATTAAAAAAACTCCCGAACTTTGAACCCCTATAATTGCTCTTTAACCTGGTCTAGTAGACTTGAACTCTAGGGAAACTATAAATAAATTGTGTACTAAAAATTGGCCAATATTGAAATGAAAAATATCGACGAGAACCGAATTATAATAGGGGTGGAAAAGTAATATAATAGGGGTCCTTCGGAAACCCTAATGCCATAGTTAACTATAAAAGAATGCCAACTAAATTGTAATAGGGGCCATTACAATTCTCCCTATGGGATAGGCGGTCATATAGCTCTATGAAGCACCTAGTGCTCTAATAGCCAGTGGTTTACCAAGCCTCATCAACGATCTCAAGATTACCCACGCGAAACTTCTGGCCCGTCATATCCGCATAATTGGCGTGGTTATGATAATTCTTCACCCGCTCCCTCACGTATTGAAGGCCACGAACTGGCTCATTCTCCTTCTGATTTTTGGGAACCAACCCCAACCGTTTAAGCAGCGGCGACGGCGCTGGCTTAATATCAACATTGTCACCAGGCCGCACAAAGTAGAAGAGGCCCAGCCGATGAATGTGATCTTGGTCCTTCGGAGGACGGACAACGCGGTGGATAGTCGACTTGAGGTACCCAGCAGACCAAAAGTCCAGCGTGTCGCCAACATTACAGATGATGCCACCATCGACAGGCGGGACGTACTCCCAGTTGCCGCTGGGGGTCTTCAGCTGCAGGCCGGCAACGGTCTGGTTCCAGAGCAGCGTCAAGGACCCAAAGTCCGTGTGTGCACGCGACCAGCTGTTGTCGACCTTTCTGTCGTCCTCCTCACTGCGCGGACGATACATCATGTATCGGAGGTGGTCATCGCCTCTCTCATCGTACCGGTGTCCGGACGAGAAGTAGTCCTCTGGAAGTTCAAGAATTATCGCGCAGAGTTCGAAGATCTTGCTGGCAATTCCGAGAGCGCGCTGAAAAATGAAAATCAGTGTATGCTTTTTAAAAAATAACAGATAAGAACAGTTTCACGCACTCTAGAAAAATTCTCTATCTCAGCACGAAAGGGCTGGAAGAACGGATGAAACGGCTGGTCGGCGTAAGCCGGAGTGAACTTGGCAAAGTTGAAGGACTCAACGTTATCCTTGACCTCGGTGCCTTTGATGTGCTTCTCGTTCGCCTGCAAGTAATCACCTGATTAAATTGACGGCTTAATAGAATCGATATGGAAGATCACATACAGCACGATAACCAAAGTAGTTGCCATTCGCGAAGTCACACCGGTACTCGGGACGAGATCGGTCTTCGAGGGTAATATTGAAGAAGCCCTGGCCTATATCGTACTGTCGTTGGACCTCTTTGTCCGTCAATCCGGTACCGATAATACTAAAGAAGCCGGTCTCGTGGATCTAGATTTAGATTTTGTTAGCTACCCCTTTCTATCATGCAACAGAGTCAACCGGTTCTTACGGCATCACGGAGATCTGCTGCCAGCTTTTGCTTGCCGCCAGGTTCATCAAAGTTGCTCAGATCAATAGTTTTGATGTTTGCCCATGGCAGCTTCGCTGAAGTCTTTGCTGGCTGCTCCCAACGAGGCAAATCGGGACCCTTGATAGTGAGTGCTGGCGACATTGCGATGTTCGCCTGAATTTAATTTGAATTAGATACTGGTCCCTTTTACTTCTGCATTCGAGGGAACCATTAGGGTCTCCCCGCAACAGGACGCGAAAGCGCATTTGTACTTATACCCCCTCCGATCTCTGGATGAGCTTATTGGTCGAATGAATCCAACCATCACACCATCCACGCCTCCAATCGCAAATAAACATGAACTTTAATATTCGGCCAGAACCCCGAAAATAAGAACCTTTAACCGTTCAGCTGGATAAATGTTGAAATTCGTATCCCGTGGCCAGGTTATTTTTCGCTCTCCGTACGTATTTCTGATGATACCCCGCTTTTCGACACTAACTCTTGATATGATGCTATCCTTGTCAATATGTCAGTTTGAAGGCGTGCTCACTCCAAACTGCCATGTAACCTTTTATATAGAGACGATACGTATAAGTCAATTCTACTCGATTCGCAAGCTCAATTCTTAGCGCAAAGAACGTCGGCGCACCAAATTGTTTGAACGAAAATTCAGCATGGACTCGATAAACATTGACAGCAAAGTGCATTCTCCTCCAGCAAGCGCTGTGACAAAATCTCTTAGCGTTGCCCACAGACTAGAGGAAGCAGTAGACGCTGCCAGTGCTGGGCGCAAAAAGGCTGACAGACACATTCTTGCCTGGTATTCTTTTGTCTACCTCATCATGAGAGTTCACGTCAGCAATATCAGCAACTCAGCCATCATGAATCTTGAGGATGGGACAGGGATTGAGAAACAGCTAGGCAATTTGAACAGCGAGCAGTGGGCCTGGGTACTCAGCATATTCTACTACCCCTACATGTTCGCAGAGCCCTTGGCAACCCTGGCGCTCAAGCGCTTCGGTCCAAACATATGGATGAGTCGTATCATGATCTCTTGGGTGAGTGTTTAGTCAATAAACGTGGTAGCGCGACTTCGGTTGACGAGCCATGGAATCCAGGGAATTGTTTCAATGTGCCAGGGCGCCACCCAGAACTATGCCGGTATCCTCGCAACTCGCTTCTTTCTAGGGCTATGCGAGGCAGGATTCTACCCTGGTGTCCTCTACCATCTCAGCTTTTGGTACCCAACGGACAGGCTCCCACTAAGAATTGTGAGTTACTCCAATTTTTCATGACTATCAAGCCAGGTTGGACAAAGGATCTAACAAATATGATAATATAGGGCGTCTTCTACGCAACTGGCATGTTCTCTGGGACCATCAGTGGGCTATTGGGTATATCCATTGACCTGATACGAAACAATAGAGTAAACGAGTAGCGCAACTGACGAATCATATACTCCAGCATATGCAATCTCCTTCATGAATGGACTCCATGGCCTTGCCGGCTGGCGATGGGTAAGTCACCAGGCATGAATGTCAAAATGGTTACGTACTGAGATACTGATATGCGGAAACTAGTTATTTATCCTTGAAGGCATGCCAGCCATTCTGTGCGGTATCTATACGTACTTCCGTCTCCCGAATTGTTAGTTATACCTATAAATTCCAACTGGGCAAAATCCCCCGCTAATGCTTCTCAGACATTGATACGGCCAAATTTCTCAAGCCCGAGGAAAAGGAGGTCCTCCGTGCAGACTTGGCCAAAACTGCACCGGATGTGAATGCTAAAACATGGAATTTTGACCAGCTGAAAACGGCCTTCAAGAACTCCACATTCATTCCCTTCACACTCATCTGGATCGGTCACGGCATCGGTGGCTTTGGTATAACTTTCGTGTTGCCGACTGTCATTTATCAGCTGGGTATGACCGATACGGCCATTTCGCAGATTATGACAATGGTAAGTAGCTGCAACTTGAACTATTGTGTTTTATCAAAAAGACTAATGACACCCCAAAGCCACCCTATACATTCAACTTCATTTTCCTCGTCACGGTTGCGTACTTCGTCCACAAAGGCCGCCTTAGTCCCTGGGTTGCTGCTCTTGGCATCGAGGCATTGCAAATATTGTGTTATATCCTACTGATTACCGTGAGCAGCCCTGTGGCAAGGTATATTTTTGTCATGGTTGCCACGGCTGCATCTCAGAGTCTTTTTCCTATTATCTGGCCGGGTGAGACTTCTCCTAGCTTGGTCTTCAAAACCAAGTTGCTAATATGACTACTTTATGACAGAGCGAATCCGGGCTGCTCATGGTACAACTGCAGCAGGTGTGGCCATCGGAATCACTAATGGCGCAGCCCAACTGATGGGAATTGTGGTAAGTTCCAACGTATTGAATTTTTTATAACTTTGCTTTTCTCACTAAGATGTTGCCAATGTTAGGGACCTCAAATCTACCAATCCAAGTTTGGGCCTTACTATCATGTCAGCTATGCCTGTTCCATTGGATTGTTGTGCTTTGCCTGTATGGCAATTAGTAGCTGCTGGTACTTCGTTGCTACGAATGATCGTCGGTCACGCTAAGTGGAAACCTCAGAAACAGATAAACCTACAAACTCTTCAGTCAAGGCAGAGTCACGAAGTAGGCTACGAAGAAAACGTCGGAAATAAAAGAAACAATGCAAAACACCAGATTACCTACACACCCTGATCGGTCTTATTGATTGTATTCGAGCAATACAGTTGGCAAGAATCCCCGGCTCCGCACATGTATCAACTATATAGACCACAGCGAGTCCCTTTCATCCAGCACTCTCATATCGAATATAGCTACCACATGTAACTAGAAGGAAACGACTTTGACCGAGGACAAAAGTCCGTAATCCTGCGGTGGCTGTGCGCTAACTGGGGTCGTTGTACCATTTGCTCCACTCATTAGTTCTGACCACAACGGGCGCAGAGTATTCAGAAGAGGCGTGGTCACAAGAGCCTCCACGTTGTTTTTGCCACCCCAAAGATGAGTCGATATGTCGGCACGAGCCCAGGTGGGATCCAAAGGTGGGAGAGTCTGACCATTAAAGGTGACCTGAAGGGTATGGAAGATAGCACCAAAATCGAGAATGGCATTTTTGCATGAAGTGCAATTTTGCGGTGGCCAAGTAAAACTGGCCGAAACGTACCCTCTACCACTTGTCGTTGTCAGGTTATTGTCAATATCCTTCCAAGATTTCAGGCCGCTTAAGAGTGTGTGGGTCATGTTGTATTTCACCGTATCGCTCGGTAACATCTGAGATAGATCTGATGGAGGATCCCAGTGCTCAATCTCAACAGTCCAGTTTGTGATCTCAAGAGGCACGGATGATGAGATCGGTGGATAATATTGCGAGGGATCTTGGAAATTGTATACGTGTCCCTTATCTAAAAGTCCGTTGGCTCTTTGCGTGAATATCGATCGAAGATAACTATAGCGGACTGATTCCCAGCTAATTGAAAGGGAATTGTTTTCGGTCCGTGTAAAATTTAAGATCGGGACCTTGTCTCCAGTCCAAGCATCCAAAAAGTAGGGCGTTCCAGTACTGGCAAATTGAACTTTGCCCTCACTGTACCTGTTGCCAAGACCAGCGGTCAAAGAAGAAACGGCATCGTTGTAGACAAAAACGTAATTGTAGTCATCCGTTTGACGCCAATATGTGTACCACGTGTTGTTGGCGACAACCCTGGTAATAGGAGAGATGCCAATAGATGCGAGGGAATCGGCAAGCTTTTCATAAGGCACCTGATGTACATTCTGAAGCGATAGAAGACCATGAAGAGTTTCGTTGACGAATTTCGAGCCACTCTCATTGAAGCTGGCCAGATATGCTGGGATGCCCCCAGAAAACAGAACAGAAAGACCTGCGCGAGCAAACTCGGCAATGTCCTCTGCACCAGCCACAGTCATGGAATCATTTCCACGTACAACCAAAGCTTTGAACCCTTGGGCGTCGGGTCCTAGAACCCTATCCTTCACGTAGGCCTGAGGTAAATCAAAGTTATTTGGTGACAAGTACTCATAGGCATAGCCGGCTTCTTCCAAGTCCGTGGGCATGTAGTTCCTTTCAATTTGCGGGAAGGTGGCGATGTATTGGTAGAACGCGACATTCATCTTCGGTATACCTGACTGGAAAATAAAAGAATGCCGAGATAGCCAGTCGAGAAGTCTCCTTGTAGAATTCCCAGGCAGGCATGCGTGGGCCGTGCATGTCGGAGAAGGCGTAGTCAAACGTGGACCAACCTGGCCATGTTGTATTGCCGTACGAGCCACTGTAAGGGAATCCATGGATGATAAATTGAGTAACTGATCCCGCAAAGGATCGTTTGGCATCCCACAGCCATTCCGGAATCGTCTGCTGATAGGCCTCCCCGCTGATTGCTCCGCATTCTGTTGAAACAAGACGTTTTTGCGCGAGATTGGCCGGATATTGGCGATACCCGTCGATTAAATGATTAAAACCCAATGACTCGCACTCTGGCCCACCGACTACTCCAATATTCTGTGGCATATCCATGGGCAGATTGTATGCCACTTGGGCGCTAAACTAAAGATTGAGGTAGCTCTCTGCCCAGGCTTCAAGCGTTGACAGGTAAATTCCGTAAAGATTGGTCAGCGTCTGCCGGTAGTCTGCCACATGACTATCACCGGAGTCTAACTCATCGGTCACCCACCAAACTGTCGGTTCTGTGTCAAATCCTATCTTATTTTGATGAAAAAGGATAGGCAAATACTTGGTAATGTCATATGCATGATCTGCGATGAAGCGTGTGGTGTAATTTTCAGTGAAAAACACGTTCGCTCTTGTCTCGATGGAGTCTTCCCAGCCATAATTACCGACTTCTTGAACAAGTTGTTTGAGATCAGACCCATCGGGGATGATGTACTCTTCCCAGTAGTCGGTCGTCGTCTTCGCTCCAAGAGCAGAGAAATGATCCACGGCCCAACTTCCTAACTCTATTCCCGACATGGCCCCAGGCTGGTGCCCTTTTAGTATGGGTTTTGATTGGCCGAGGGCGGATAGGAAAAAGCGGAGCGGGGACCTGGGGCCATCGCGATTTTGGCCCCAGGTCTAAAAGGTTTTCTAGTATTCGGATTGAGCTGATCTTTTAGTATGTTATATGCCCGATAGTAAATTTTGATCTGTTAAATTTGAGCGAGATCGGACGACTAGAAGTGCTAGAAATTAAGCCTTGCAAAAAGGGGTGTTTTTTTTTGATGGGGGATGCCAAGACCGCTGGCTACGGAGGGCCTATGCCCTTTCGGGTCAGTTTGGGGCCTTATCTATAAGGCTCTGATAAAGCCTTACCTATGACTTACCTATGAAGCTCCGAAATTCTCCATGTCGGGTTCGATTTTTTAGGATTACTCACGTTCTACGTAAGATATTAAGATCGGGTAAGTTGCTAAAAATATGCCTACGATTAGGCTACTATATAGCGGTAATTTTAGCATAAAAGTAGTACTAGATCGTATATAACTAATAAAAAAGAGTAGGGGGAATATTTTTTATTCGGTATAGATACAAGTTTATATTTATAGGATAGAGCGCGTTGTGGGGATTATAATGATTATAGCATCGACCTAATTAGACAATTAGTAGGGAAGTAATTGTATAATTTAGTCCTTGATAATAGTATAAAGGTTCGACTTAGAGAAATATATATCTCGAGTAGTAAGAGTAATATATACTATAGAATTTTTTAGTAGGTTAAGGGTAGTTTTATAGGTTTTTTTTTTAGGTAATAAGGCAGTTTTATAGGCAAATAATTAGCGGTAGTATCTATATAGCCAATACGGGCGAATAAGTTACATAAAAATCTTAGGTTTCTATTTCTTTTTTTATTTTTTCAAAATACGTCTATATCTAATATTATCAAATCTTCAACCCAATTATTTATATCTATCTTATTCGATTTGTTGTAGGCGTTTAAAGTTTGTTAACCTTAGGTAACGTGTATATGAGGTGCCGAAATAAGGCGGTGTGCCGAAACGCCTCATAGATACCTGCAACACAATTGGAGATAGATTCATCAGATAGAACTATTATCGTATAAAAATATATATGTATTATCCTCTGCCTCTCCAATTGAATACCATCTATTGTTAGGTCAATAATACATCGGGTAGATCAAGAGGTGGCTGCGCGAACAGCCGTCAATCGGAATAGAAGATACACTGCGGAACAAGAATCATTTCTCGCTCCAGCGTCACAGGGGTCCATAATGTCTAATTTTTACAATACGTATAATTTCAGGCAGTCATTATAGAACCAAAGTACTGATATTGATGTCTACCTACTATGTTTCGTGAAAGTCTTGTCTCTAAAATTTGATTCTGGGTACTTCATACGACCGGGCTCGTGCATCTGTTACGACAGGTATTACGACAGATTGTCATAGGAATGTCACGATAAATACCGTAATATAACCCGGCGTTACGGAAATACTTTAATTCCGGCATCCAAATTTGGCTCTTTTCTCGCAGCCTCCCTTTGGCTTTCCTAGTCCCAACACATCCCTATGCTGGATGGTATGCATGTATATCCCCCATCACAACGTGCTCTACTAGAGGGAGTTTGGCTAGTTTACCCCTTAGCTGGCTAAGTGTATTGCTGCTAGGTCTGTTGTACACGTTGTGAATAAATAGGTCGGTCCAATCCTTGCCTATGCGGGCCCTTATGAGCTTCAGTAGCTGGTAGTCCTGCGATATCAACTGACTTGACCATGTACTCGGATCGATCTTCTTTGACACAAAGAGGCATACACCAGGCTAGGGAGGGTTTGTTTGCTCCCCTCTGGAGGCCGGTTGCGTAGGGTAGAGTAATTGAAATGTTGCGGTTGCTGGTTGGTGGATCATGTATTGGTTTTCTTCCACGGCTCCTATACTGCGATGATGTGCATTGTTAGGACCGTCTTGTCTATGCGAAACGTAGCCATTACTAGCCGCGCCTTGTGTGCGATATACTAAAGCATTTCGAATGACTTCATTAATGATGTTGCTCGTCGTCATTCCACTCGCTAGTCTCGTGCCAAACTTCGTTATTGGGGTCCTCGACTGTGGGTGCGTCGGTGATGATTATAGAAGCGGAGGTGGCGAGCCTTGCTCGTTGTCGGTTGTACTTGAGAGTGATAAGCTTTTAGCATTCTAGGCTCTCTGGATCTAGCTCCTCTAGACCTGGCTCTAGTGTAATATCAATGTCGTTGATTGTTGTTACATCGTTGGTGAAATAGGTAGGCTCGTCTTCAAAATTATCTTGTTTTGTGATATCTAGTGGAAGGGCACTCTGTGAAAGTTGGATATCGAACCAGTTGCTGTCATCGGGTTGTTCGTCTATGGTGTCTTCCGGCTCTCCTACGCAACGCTTTTCGGACACCGTGTTTGCGGGTTGGGTTCTCTAAGAAGTAGCCTAGGATCTTGTTGACCGCCGGCTCGCCACCATCGCAGCTGGTGGGATTCTATCGCTTTGACAAGGATTCAACCATTTCAGCAGGAATTCATTCTAGATCATTGGCTAAGTCCGAGCTCAGCCTGCTTTTGTGGCTAGGCGCTTGTCTATCCCTAGAAATCATCATGCTGCGGTATCTAGATTAGAAAAGCGTCACGCTCTTGGCGATTGCCTCGAGATCATTAGCATTCAACGAGGAGGTGTAACGGCAACATAGATCAAGATTTCCCAAGCCTTATTGTCTGCCGTTCTTTGTTGACCAGTTAAGTAGCTAAGCTCACGATAGCTAATCCTTATTGGATTTCTGGTCATAAACAGTACTGTTTGGCATATGCAGTTAATTTAATAACTTTCAATCCCAGTCAAGTGTAACCCCGGTACAGATCCTAGGAAACTTTGAGTCGGGATTATTATGGGAGACTTAGAAAATGATATCTAGCAGATGGAGGATTATTTACTATTGATGGCCCGTTGGATCTTGATAGAGGGGAACTAGTGACAAACCAGTGACCTTATCCAAAGTTTCCCGAACCGTTTTATCAAGCGACTTGAGCTCCATTTCCAGTGGACAAAGATGCCTAGCTGCATAGCTGTGCCTTAGATCTTGTTTAACGAGGTCTAAGGCAGAGAACGTTTGAAGTGGCATTGATGACGGCCAAACCTCCGCCCTCCGTAAAGCCAAGAAATATTCCGCGACCCTGTGGTCGCTTGTACAATACTTCGGAATTAGATCGACATTTTCGCAAGGATGGCACTTCTTTGCCAAAACCGGATATGTCCGTCCGCAACGCATGCAGTCCAACCCCTGAATAATGTAGCCTTTTTGGTGGTTTCTCAGAGACGCCTCAGTGAATTGAAGCTCACAATGCATGATATTCAGCAGATTTTCGATACGATTCGTTAAATCCCCTAGTCTATATTAGATGATCTTTCATGGTATTTTTCTTTAAAGCAAAACGTAGGACCACATACATTTGACCGTGTTAGGCAGCCTATTCATGATTTCAGAATTCTCCCATTCGAGAGCAAATCCAGGGCGTAGCTCCAGCTAAGCTTTCGCGGTAAGCCCAGAGAAATGCTCCGCATTACGGAATAGATGAGCGGCAACAATCAAATAGCCATAGTCTTCCGACGTTGGAATCGATTGAAAATCTTGAAACCACGTTGAAACCCACGCTCTAATTGCCTTAACACAGTCATACTTGTCGCATTGAATAGCAAGGATAGCTAGCCACTTAGCATCCGTGGGAGCGATTTCTTTAGGCTCTTGGTAATGAAGGATGGCAATTATTGCACCCATCGCGGCCGGGTCATCATCGTGCAAGATAAGCTCCGGGCAGGTATCATTCGCCAGCCTAGTTCCTTCGTAGAAATTTGGGCTAAAAAGTTTCGCGAAAACGGGTGAAGCAAGACCAAGTACCTTTGACGATACCAGAAACCGCCGTGTGTTTTCTGGAGGCGGAGCCTCGACAACTATGATAACGTTCCCGTCTTGATCGAATCGTTCGATAGTTGAGGCCTCTTCTCGAATTTCCTCTGTATTTGGATCTTGGATAGGCATTGTGATTCCCTCTCGTCAAGTTTCATAAAGTTTAAGCATAGAATAGAACGTGCGACGAGCGAGCAGGAGCTTATAGGAGGTACTTTCCGAAAACCACTTATAGGGGAAAATTGACTGCTAGATATAATATTATAATCAACATTCCTCGCCTTGAAAGCTTCTGAGAGGCGCAAGTTCTGGGAATGTCGTGACGAGGCGTTAGGTAGTTAATAACTGTCGGAACGAATACAGGCGTGGGGCCGGATTTAGGATTAATCCGTGCCGATTATTTCTTATGTAATTAGAAACCCCCATAAATTGCCAGATTCAGGGGTATAGTGATAGAGAGTCATTAATTTCACTGATTGGTCCATACATTTCGCACTCCAACAATAACTTAGCTACACGTACCTATTACGTAACATCATCATGTGAGCGAAGAGGAAAGGACGGCAAAAGGAGGCGAGGAAGGGGGTGCGTAGAGTGTTAGAGCCAGCCGTGGCCAGAATGCAACATTCTTGTCACCTTTGGATGCGATTTCACGAAGGCTAACGAGGATAGTTCCCTTATAAACAGGGAAATGATAAGCAACTAATAATACAAAGTCCCCTTTTTGTTCTCCTTCCCCTTCCCTCCTTTATCTTATGGAGGTAACTGTAAACTTGAGAACTCTGCCAGAGACTGGAGCTCAGACAAATATAACCGTGGCCACCGCCCCCATCTCTGATGAATCAACCAGGGTAACTAGCGGACAAGGGAAAGAAGTGAAGGTGGAAAGTGTTGAGAGAGGTCACATGACCCTCCTCGTTTGCAGCTATCCATATAGCTGAGGTGCTCCCCCCAGATAGTTCTCCACAACAATGATCATGATTTTCTCTCCTTCAGGATTCTCTTCCTAGTAGCCAGTCATCGTCTCCCGACAGAAAGTTCCCATCGCGTCCCATCCAATAAACACTAGTATTATTCTTTGCTGACTCCTGCTATGGACAGCAGCCTGGATCGTCTGATATCAGTTCTCATCATGGCACCCGTACTGCGAAGGAAAAGGGTCTACCAAGTGGTTAGTTCCGACCTCCTTTTGTCCTTGCGGCTGAATTGCCGATCAACTCAGATACGCTCATAGCTCATATAAGCGCTCGTACTCGGACTCCAAGTGGAAACAGCTATAAGCTAAAAATGCTAAGTTTGGATCGGATTGCCAGGTGTCCATGGATGGTATAAAAATCGTGGACTTTTACTGCTCGACGAGGTAATTTGCAGGGCGCAGATATTCACTGAAAGCGGGGACAGGGGTACTTGTCGCTGGGCGGTATTTGTCGCTGGGCGGTATGTTTTTCTCACCTTTTTGTGAATAATTATAGCATAGGCCTCGCCAACATTATATAGAGCTAACCCGCCGGCGAAAATCCCACTCGATGAACTTTCATTTTAGACGGAACATTCGATAGATGACAGCAGCGAAGTCTAGCTAATGTTCCTCATTTGGACTGGCCCCGGGTAAGAACAAGTTGTTGCGTGTCGCGTTCTATTTAAAGGGGCAAGTTTCGGGCCGGCGTTTAGGACGGCGCGGCAGGCACTGCCCCACGCCGAGCTATCTTTCCCAGCCAAAGAAATACGCCACTGCTGCGCTTCCAATGGTCTATGCACGTTGATCCCCTCAAACTTATCCACGAAGTGTTCGGTGGCCCCCAATGCTCCCGCATTAGCGGCTTCTCGGTACCATGAAACCGGACTAATCTCTGAAAACTAGCTCCTGGCCTTCATATCAGCTAGTAATTGTGTAATAACTTGACAGTCCCTTGCCAAACTCCGTTGTCAGTATCTTCTGAGCTCGGTACAAGGCGGTCGTTGGACTGCGGGATCGCAAAGATGGGAGCGTAACCTAGCCACGCGATGAATTATTTTTGGGTTAGCCGCGCGATCCTTCGAATTTGTTTATTCTGCCCATCCTCGTAAGGCTTCGCTCGCCTTTTTTCTCTCCGATAGGATTGCATGCCCCGCCAGTAAGGTATCATCTAGCCGCTGGAACCTACATATTTGGACAAGCTTCCCAGCATGACAACAGACGGTGAGGGTCAATCAACGCCGCTAAGAGCAGCATCGTGGAAAGCCACTTTGACATCCGTACATGGTCTTACTGTTCCAAAGCCCGTGCACCTTCACCTAAGATTACATGATGGTGACTATCTCCAGCGCCCCGTGTGGGTTTGCCGCTGGTCCCGTCCAGTAGAGAGGCTTCTCGCCGCCCCCGAAACAAGTCTTCCGCAATGAAAAGCCATATGTCCGTCGACAATGTGCTTAAGGGGCGTGGCATCGCCTAAGAACAATCGCAGTGTGATTCGTACATTAGTCATGTTATGCAACTCGGGGGGATCCAGAAATACGTGGTCGAATCGATAGAAGTGTTTATCCCGACGGCCAATCCGCTCCGTGCGTTGGCCCTGATATACACCAAATTAACACCAAGGGCGAGTTCGCTTAACGTGTTATCGTGCTGAGAGATGTGACTTCATCGATCCGACCGCCCCCCTCCCCACTGCTCCTCCTTTTCCCTCTTCTCCCAACCGCCAACTCCACCCAGTCCAATCAGTCTCTTTGCTCTTCTTTCTCTTCTTTTTCCCTATCACTGTGCCAAAGCCTAACCAAAGTCCTTTCAGTCGGTGGTATAGCTTCAACACCGCACCAGAGCCCTAGGCAAGTACTTCTCATTTTTCTGTTGAACCTTATGCTCATATTCATCTAGAAACATCTTTACAGAGCTACCTACAAAATTGAAAGCTGGTAATAGCGATAAGATCTACTACGCCCATCCCGGAGTATTTGCTGAATCTGCATTATGCACGCAAATTCCTGGTTCCTGGAATGGCGTAAGAGACGACACGATTGACTTGACAGAATACGATAAACAGACTATCGGAAATGTTTTGAGCTATCTCTATACAAAAGACTACGGTCTCCCCTAAGTTACGGAGGAGCCTGATTCAGCTATTGCGGTTGAAGCTAGGGCCAGGCCTGATGATTCTCGACTCACCGGAAATGACCTTCCCCAGGAGAACAATAACAATGGTATGATGGCCTTCATTTATTTCCAAACTTTAATAGCTAATTTTTGATACAACTTATTACAGAAACATTTATGCACGATTCACCACTAAGCCACTTTGTCGTGAGACCGCTTACTCCAATAGAGGGCATTGTCGACCTGAATTCGTGCTCAACGCTTCATAGTATGATGACTCAACATTAGGACCGTGATAAAAGTGGTCAATTTCTTGCCGTTGAGGCTTTGGCCCGTGCTAAGGTGTACTCTTTTGCCCACAAATTCCTTATGTCGGAACTTGAAGAGTTTGCTACATGTCGCCTTGCATAGACTCTGGTCATGCTTCAACATTTGAATATCAACATGCCGCGGCACTTAGCAGATACAATCCGGCTTATTTATTCCACAACGCCTAGCGATGCTTAAAATCCCGCTAGAAGATTGTTATCACAATTTGTTGCGGCAGGGTTGCCTGCCCTGTCGGATGGTCATCTCGATGTCCTTCTCTTAGAGGGGGCCGACTTTGCTGTGGAGGTGTTGCATAGAGTTGGTCGTAAAATTGCAGAATTAAAATCAAGACTTTCGGCCCAAGAGCTCGAGCATTCTGAAATTAGGGAAGATCTCATTTCGTGTAGGCAGAGCGTGTCAGGGTGGGAGAGTTGGAATAGTCGTCTTCCTTCAAAATGGAGACGGCGACACCAGAATCATGATGATGACATACTATCCGCTCCTTATGAATAGATATATTTATAGTTATATTATTCATCGTATCATCCAAGAGATTAAAAAACGATAGAGAAATCTTCTGTGCCGGAACCCGGTGGTTTTGGACGCTCGAAACTCGATTACTAGCTAGGGTACGCAAATTTGGGATAGTGAAATAGTCACTGCCAGACTGAAATATGGAATATAATTATGTAAATACATGCTATGAATTGCTCTTCAAGATCTCCACTTTAGGCGTGTCTGGAAATAAGCGCGGTCATTCAATCATAGTGAGCCCCTATTTCATGAAAATGTACCCTACGATGTCAAATACCTATTGGTACAGCCCCTCCTTACATGGGTCTAAAGACTTAGATGATGACATTCAAGCCAGTGAATTATTGCTTCCTTCTTCCGTAGGCACTTGCGTGGTCTTCTTGATCTCCTCAAATGATGCGCTTTCGCGCCGAACTATTCACCATGCGTACGATAGCCGCCAATGTTCCCGCATGGGCAGCTCTTCGGTACCATGAAATCCTATGTACGTGATCTAGTCCGTTTGGAGCCGGCGCGTAGAGCGACAATCTCGTTGGAGGTAGTAAACGGACGCCCCTGAGCTCCGACTTCAACCGAATCATAGCTAGCATAGATTTTTGGCCGCGCAATGGTCCCGCATAATAGGAAAAATACAACGACCAAGCAGGTTCTGGTGCACGATCGAGAGAAATGGCATTTCCAAAGCACCACTTGTTCTTATGCGGCCGAATTTCGACTTAAATCTACCTGACCATCATGATACAACGCCGGTTACCCACGCGACGGCTATTTCCATTTTGCCGCTACTGGTTCAAGGGACGCCAGAAGCGGCAATCCTCTCTCGCGGGCAGCGGCGATAGACAACGAGCGAATCGCCCGCACGCTCTGTAAGTGGGCAGATGTCGAGATCAATTTTCAAGACACGAACGTTGGCATGGGCAGCCAACCGAGGCCACAGTACCACCGTAGGAGCGCTGATGGAACGAAGGGGCCCCACATCTGGCCTGAAAGATAATGATCGATGGACACCTTTCATGTCCTCCTTGGAAGGAAAGCACACGGAGGTCGTTGCAGAGCTAGCTGGATCTGTCATATCCCAGGACGACGAAGGGTGTCCACGCGGAGGGTGCACAGGCGTAGGGAGCGTGAATTTTCGCAAAGTACCATCCAAAGATCCAAAGTGATAAATCCCGCCGTTGCTGACACAAAAAGGTAAGGATATTCTCATCATTTGTTTATGGTCGCTGTATACCGACGGATTTTGCCGCAAGTCGAATTCACAACTCAGGATAGAACTTCAATTCCACCGCGACTGTCGACCTTCGCCATTTATACTTGACATCTACCCTCAAGCCCGACGGATCGACGGAAGACGGGAGCGGATGCAACGGGCTTTTTATATATAAATGATTCTTTCGGCTGCAAAGGGGGCGTATTTGAAAGTAATACGTCGGCGCAGACTGATGAAGCTTTGGCTCGATGATGCGGATCGAAGGGCGATCCGGAGTTGCGGTCCCCGGGTTTTCTCTCCCAGCGGTATTTAGATTAAGCCCCTGCTCTATAGCTGCAAGTAGCCATCGCACAGAGTAGACGTAGGGAGGAAGACGGACCTTATCCGTCTTGTCGCCGGGGTAGCTGCGGCGAGCGTAAATTTGTCCTTCTCGCTAACATAGATATTTGGCTACATTTTCAGCTAGGAGAGTGCCCTAAGAACACAGATTGGTGGATTCAAGCGGATTGACACAGCGAGAGCAACCCTGAGAATGGTCTTGGTAGGCATCTAGCACGTATGCCTCGTCTGCGTGGAGGCTGCGCGTGTCGGGGCGCCGACGTGATGAAGTAGATCGGTGAGATGACGGCATCTGGTTACTGCCGTGGTTGGAATATTTTGTTCATTGTTGTTGCTGCGACTTTTCTCTTATAAAGCCGGAACATCACCCGTTGTAACGAGAAAGCGTCCGTGCGATACTCTCGCAGAGTAGGAAGCGTCCGGCGGCAAAAAATAAGAAGTGTTCTCTCAGCCACACAATTCTGCTCTTCGAGGGAATTAGATGTTTCACGTAGTGTGTCTAAGAAGTCATATGGTGGATGTTTAGGAGGGTGGCCATTAGACGTCGGCTACCAGGAATACAAGCGCCAGCATCAGTGTCACGGCACTAGTATAAGGTACATCATGAGGAGGCATTTAGTTCTATCTGGCCTCTCCGGAGTTTTCAGACGTTGAATAAAAAGAACAGAACCCAAAGGCTGACTAAGATCTGACGGGAAACGCTGAAGAGTCTCGCAGTGCGGGCACCCGGTAAAGCGTCCATTAAAACCTACCCATCAGCTGCAATAGCTCTCTTCTTCTTTTTGAGCTAGTACCCTTACATTTGCTTTGATAATATTACGGCTAGGTGAAACCTCTCCCATTTCTGTTGGAACCTATACTTTCTTCTTGTAATTTGATCAGTGTCAAGCCTGAAATCTCCACAAACCAGCCGTATGTAGCATACGCTAGTTGTGATATGATGCTAGTATTGCTATATTCCCCCCGGAGTGGCTCCCACTTCGCACTTTCGTCTGTGCGTGCCTTAGCAAGACATCCAATAAGACTGTAGCATACCCTAGCTCTTTTAGTCTCCTAGAGGACACGATGCATAAGTGCCACATATCGCTTGGTATTAATTTATTGAGCTTGCCTCACTACTGTCCTATGCCGCACGGGAATGGGACCCATTCCACGCTTTTCGTCCGTGCGCCCCATAGTAAACCCTCCGGTGGACAGCAGGGACCTATCCCGCCATTACACGCAAATTGTCTGTGCGTTGTCAACCAATCGCAGCGGCCTATATCACCTTTTCCTGCGCGTTCTATCAATTCGTCCAGGGTATAATGGAAAAAGCAATATGCGTCTTCAAACGCGACGCGTTTCTGAGAATAGGGGTTACCGCTAAACATTGCGTCAATAGTTCTACAATTTAGTTCTTACAGTATTCAATCCTAAAAGTATTCAGTTCTTATACCAACACTTATGATAGCCAGTCAAGCCGAAAGTTCTACTTAATCCCCCAATGGCACACTCATAACCACCCTGACCTAGAGTGGTAACTTCAATCCCCATGGTGCAAGATGTAGCACACACTTACAGCACCACAACGCCAGCGGATAAGGCCCTTTCATATCATAAGAACTCGCTTTCTTGGCTGATACGAGAGCAATTCTCCTTTTTATAATGTGTATAGGACTGGTAGCAGAAGACGCAGATCTGTCTTGGCCAATAGAAACCCGGACGAAAAACTCGGGATAGTAGTCATGTGACGGCATAGCCAAGAGCCTAGGACCCTAGCGCGATGCTCTGATAACGTTCAAAATAGTATACCTAGGACTAGAGCGGACTTATGAGCCCGATCACCATTTTGTCTTTCAATATTTGCAAGTCTGGTCGACGCTGGGTTAGACCTGGCGGAGGATGTCCCGCGGTTTCCGACTGCTAGGTGGATAATAAACTGGCTGCATACTTTACACATGACCTTAGGAGACCCATCTTGAATTGTAGCAACCTGATGGAAGTGTTTCCAACATTCCGCTTGGCGTCGTTTCTCAAAAATATTCCTTTTCATCTGACATCCATACTCTGTCGTCAACCACCACCCACAAAATTCATCGTTCATCTCCTTAGTTCAGAATATAAAAGGCTTTTGCTTTGTCGCGGGCCCAACGCGCTCCAGGGTCTCTGGAATAGGGGGTGCTATTAATGGTCGAGCGAAATCGCTATCGGGTGTGGGGGTAGATGTCTGCTGAGATATAGTATTAGGGGTAAATGATGTTGCTCCGTCAGAAGGAAGATATAAAATATTATCTAGACGATTTTCCTCAAAGATAGATAAAGGGTAGGTGTCCGAGAATTTAGAGGCTGACTTTGTGACATAGTGAATAAGTGAGCCTTAACTGCCAACTTTAGTGAAGGAGAAAGAAGGAGACTTATAGGGAGCAAAGAAGAGAGAAAGTAAAAACTGAAAAGACGCGACTAGGAGCGCGAGCTAAACGAAGTTGTAATATGGACTAGGCGACCCATCTCCCTACTATACGATTGGCTTTGAGAGCTAGAAAGATCCATAGAAGAGCGGATCTCAACGGATTGATCCTGATCCGCCCCTAGGGAAATCCTGATTGATCCTCCCCGACCCGCCCCCTGAATCCTTTAAAAGCAGGCCTAAATTTGCCCGCGTCTCTTATCCAAAGTATGCCTTGTAAGCTAGAGAGGTGGGTGTTTCGGTAGGAACCACTTTTTTGAGAACAAAGAAAGAAACAAAATAAATTAGCCTGTCAACTGATCAATTGAAAGATCGCGATTATTTCAGAAGACTATCCTTTAAAATGTTAGAAGAAGTTCAGAAAAAAAGTGATATGGTATATACAAGGTGAGAATATATACCCATACCATTACAATGTTGAGAAGACAGGCCTGAAGATGGAATGATTGGGGAGAAGTAGGATCAGAAAATCTGAGTAAAAACTATACGTAGCTTGACTTGAGTAAATTCGGATGATTCCTTCTAGTGACATGTTGGGGATATTTATCCCCGACTTTCTGGAGTCATTTTCTGAGTAACGTAGCACTGAAACAAACTTGACCGCTACTCGGTCTTAGGTCCTCCTAACGGTCCCTTATAGGAATGTGCTCAACCGCTTTGAGTCAGATACGCGTAGCCGCCTTGTTCCAGACTGGTCATGAATAGGACCAGAAACACGGAAAGGTCGGACTGCGAGATATGCCGACCCGAAGGATGCCTCAACCCTGAGGCATCAGTATGGCTCAACATGCCATACGTCAACATACAATACCTTAACTTTACCTTAATAAATCATTTATAAGAACGTCTAAAGTGATGTTAATATTAGTACTGTTTAATTCCACATGGAAAAATAGACCTATGTATAGGTTCAAAACATAAAGTTTTGTTGGGAGTGATGGGTACGCCTACGAGCAAAGAGAGAAACGAAGGCAAAAACTCATGAAGAGGGAAGAATCTAGCTATGCATAAACACCTAGCTATATGGAAGCTGGAGAAGGTGGGGAAGCGGTGAGATACTGCTAGTCATGGCCTCACCGCTTTTCCAACAAGTTTCAATCAAAAAATGGCTACATCTTAAAGAGTTGCGAATGCACTAACCAGAACAAGTGTTTCTTATAGTTTTTAATTTGGATGAGTCATCATTTTATCCGGCCAGAAAAGGAAAGTCATGGCAAATTTATGCGAACCAGGATCTAAACGGATTGATCCTAATCCGCCTTGCGTAGAACCGCGGTGCGGATCCGGATCGAAGAAGTCGATCCGGAAATCCGGGATCAGGATCAGGATCTAAAAGTTGGAACCGGATCCGCCCCATTGCGAGGTCTACAATCCTCTGCACCCGTCAAGTATGACGATCACTATTTCGATGTCTAAGCCAACGACCAATGAGATCGCCTACATCTTGAAGTATATGATTTATTACCACAATCAGAGCTCACATACGCCGAGTACAAAATCCCCGTAGAAAAGGCTCGAAGGTAGATATAATTGTCTTTCTTTGCGCCTATTTACATATCCGGTCGCTCCATGAAGTAAGTCACTGGAGCAATTATGGACGAAACCACTACAAAAGTGTCTGAACTTAAACTGTCTGGCTCTTATATTCATGTCTATGCCCAAGCTTTCAACGAAATTGTCGCCTATATCTGTCAAACTTTCCGAGGAGCGCTTTCTGCTGCTGAAATTGATGTCACGAAATCTTTCGCTGGTCCCTTCAGCAGCGGCGGCTTGCTGGTCGTTCTCCTAGAGCCACACCAAAGACATAACTGGTGTAAAGGAGCCCATGTTGTCATATCGGATTGTCTATCACTAAGCGCCCTGGAAGAGGGACTCCAAATAACTTCAAATAACATATTGAGCATATCGCACCGTATCTCGCTACTTGATTTGAGACCATTCATATGCTAGTTGCGAAATAGTCGCCTTGCGGACCGGGAGCGTGAGAAATTATACGACTTGGTCGTTAAAGCGATCGATGCGAAGAAGCCAGATGTTGTCTTATGTATGGGCAAGGTAAGAGTGGCAATATTGTAAGTAGGTAGGAACATAGGCTTATTATACAAAAGGAACCAAAAGATATTCTATCGGAGCGCCAGGCCCAATTCTCCGATGAATTCAGGAAACGCGCCGAATGGGTTTATGCGATTCATCCAAGCCACTCCGTTAATTACAACTCGGGTGATCTCGTGTTGCGCACGCGGCTCCTCAATTCAATCGCCGAAGCCTGCCAAAGGCTGTAGGCCAAAAATCCCGAAATGCTTCCCGCTCCGACTTGGTGTGGTGATCCTAATGGGCAGCTGGGACTGATGCCATCGAGAGAGGACCGGTGGGATACCCGGTAGGTCGGAAATCTTCTCCGGACTCTTATTGTTCTGTGTCTCCGACCGCGTCATCGACTCCCAGCCGCGAGTCTCAACACAAATGCTTACTACAAACTCGCACACTGGCACGAAGGCTACTTCGTATATGTACTTGAAAATCATGTCTGCCCTCACCTATAGCATCTCGGCATTTTGATTGGACATCATATGCTGCCCCTAACCTGCCTTGGACTAGTTCAACTTTCAAAGTTTTATTTTATGCAAACTGTCCAAACAACTCAGGTGACTGTGAACGGAATCGGCCCAACTACGACCCTAGTATCGAAACCGCGAATCCGGATCATGACGTTGCCTTAAAGAAAAGGTTTCTGTCACTACCAAAATTCAACGAAAGAATAAGCAAGGTCGTCCCCAAACTTCCTCAACCAATTGTTTCCCTTAGCTAAACTCTATGATCATTAGACATACAATTGCTCCAGCGAAAACAGGTTTTGACCTACCCCTAGTTTTTCATGGTGCTGGTTTAATCGTAATGGCAGACAGTCTAGAATGTTCGATTCTTCTATCTCAGAAGGCTGAATGCTGCGTAGAAAATAAGTCAATGTAACAATGTTGTCGCCACGCAGCCTATATATCTACGTGAAAACTCTTGAGAAGCCAAATAGGAGCTTGTCATAGCCAAAGGCTTGCCGTTGATTCTCCATACTCAGTTTAAAACTTAATTAAGTTGAGCTAAACACAATGTGGTCAATTACTTTTTGGACACTTGCGGTGTGTCAGGTCCTTGCTATGCCCGGCGGAGGGCAGTGGGAGCAAGGTGGAGGGATCAATCAGTCGCCTTGTTCGTCTTCATCTGAGCTTCCATGGTCTACTTTAGACACGATCTGGCCTCCACCAACGACTACGTCCACCACGTCTACCACTCCCACTACCTCCACCACCTCTACTACTCCCACTACGTCCACCACGTCTACCACTCCCACTACGTCTACCACCTCTACTACTCCCACAACGTCCACCACCTCTACCACTCCCACTACCTCCACCACCTCTACTACTCCCACTACGTCCACCACCTCTACTACTCCCACTACGTCCACCACGTCTACCACTCCCACTACGTCCACCACGTCTACCACTCCCACTACGTCCACCACCTCTACCACTCCCACTACGTCCACCACCTCCACTACTCCTACAACGTCCACCACCTCTACCACTCCCACTACCTCCACCACGTCCACCACTCCCACTACGTCCACCACATCTACTACTCCCACAACGTCCACCACTCCCACGACGTCCACTACGTCTACTCCAACACCGACAACCTCAACAACTACGACGAGTACAAGCACGAGTACAAGCACCTCGACCTCCACTGATATCCCACCACCATGTGACACATGCCTGCCGTATTCGGGTCAAGACTTTTGCGCCGAAGGGACGACTTGCAATACATTCGGCAAAAGCAACAATTTATTCCTCTGTGCTTGTACAGCTGGCACGAAAAACCCCGAATATTCTTTCAGGATTCCGAACCCCGCTCCAGGTTTTGAGTATGAAGTTTTTGTCCCTCAAAACGTATCGTGCGACGAGCCTTGCGCGGACAACACCGATCCTGCGGATCTTTGTCAAGAGGTGCCAATCCTTACAGACCAGTGTACCCTTCTAACATAAGAAAAGGTTTTGTCGCTACGGCTAATATTGCTCCTATTGCCATTAGAAATCATTCCTGGGGATTTCAGATACGGTAAAATGATGTAAAGATATTAATGGTCTTTGAAACGAATTCAATTCGGAAGTCTTATTATCCTTTCCTGTTACATCCAAGCCCTAAGAAGCCTTTTTAGAGGCCTATTTGCTGAGACAACATTGTCTTACATCATTAGAGTAATGTAAACCCTAAATTTCATGGAAATAGGAGGAAACGTGAGATTTCACAGCAGGTATTTTCAGGCCTCGAACTCGTCGCCTAGCATTCCCTAGCTTCATACCCTAGCCCTAGCCCTGCACCTCTCTATGGTACTCGCCTGCTTTCAACTTGACATTGTGAACGCTAGGACAATTATAATTCTAAAGGTTCACGATTAGATTGTTAGCTAGCGTGCGTAGCTCCTAACTCTATCCCATGGGGGTAAGTGGGACGTAGTGCATCCCAGTAGGCTAGGGTTTTGTTAACTATCCTATGGGGGTAAGTGGGACGCAGTGCATCCTAGTAGGCTAGGGTTTTGTTAACTATGGGAGCGTATTTGTGCATCCCAGTAGAAACGCCGGTCTAGATCCTAGTAGGCTTTTTTTGATCGGATCCCTATCAAAGTTTGCAGAAATTTAATCTAGCGCGCCCCGTAGGTTTTGGCAGAATTTGAAGCCTATTAGCCAACGTCAAAGGGTGGTTGTAGGGATCCGAAAATTGGTCAATTGTTTTGATGGGGTGCGACCGGACAGGAGGTAGGGTTTCTATCACATACCACAACACACTAGTACACCACTAGCCACCAAACCACGTAATCTATCATAGTGGAATAAGCATAGATTTCGTATTACAAATAGAGGGATGATATTTAGGGGTGTTTTCCTAACATCCAATTTTTATTTTAGCATTATCCGCGTTAATCCAAGGGGACATTATTTTGGTCTATTCGCTATATATATATAGCGACGATAGGAGATTTCGAACGTGAATATAAACCATATTAACGCCTACGATTATTTTTTATACAATCTATCGTACTACGTTGCTATTTGCAAGAAATATGGCTATGCCGTAGTTCCCTGGGATATTGTCGGCTATTTAAGCAAGCGCTAGGGTACCTATTGTATCCCCGAGCGTATTGCGCAATAGATAAAGGAAATTATTATTGACGAATAGGTCGAAGTACACGACGAGCCTAGTATGTTCCCTATAGAAGTAGAACAACCTATCGCGGGTTTGACCATCCACACCGATAGAATTAAGTGTTTATTTTGCGCGTATATATGTCGGTCCCCCGAGAGTATTCGGAAGTATTGGCGGGTAAACCATCAATATTCCCCGTACCAACAAAGTCGGAAGCTACGACTATCCGAGGCGGCCGTCGGATAGGAGAAGCGAGCCTAAGCGATGTAGCGAGTCATTTGCTAGCGGTTTTTCCGGACCAAGTTCGGATCGCATTATATCTACGTCCGATAGCCCGGTCCTACGTATAAGCCCGAAGCACTACCGCCCCCGGCTAGCCGAGTCGCGTAAGCCGTGGATAAGATATAAGCAATATTTAGCCAGTAGCAGTAGCAGCCCGCGGTCATCTAGGCCGGGGAAATAGACGAGGCGAACCTATAGTTGGACCGAACCGGATAGGCGCGTTATTTAGACGGCTAGACGCCTAAGTAGTTACGGATTTGTATTGAGACGCCCGCCGATAATGCCGAGGGCCCCGAGGCCACCGCGCGTATGATATAGGACGCTATGTTCGGTATGGCTAGCAAAAGCTAGAGTATCACAAAGCAGACCGGACATTTATTGCGGATTGAAGCCGTACGAACCGATATATAGAGCATTCTATCGAAGCTATTATAGGCATATATACATAAGGGTACCGAGTTGGAGCGCTACGTCGAGCCGTACTAGCGGATATTGATGTTTTTTGCCCGTATATAAAGCCCGTACGAGTAGGATAGTCCCGTATACCGGTTTAACCGCCGCTAGCGTGCCGCATAGGATACATTATAGCGGGCCGCCGAGGGTCGTACCTATACGGGCCGTCCCGAGCCGATCCCGAGCGAGGACGCCGACGACTAGGCCAACCGGTTATAGCCCGTCGAAGCACGGTATATAGATTTTGTGATCGAATTGTTGAATCAGTAGATCTAGTCTAGCGAGTACGAGTACGCGTTAGTATATACGTTAGCCGTGTTAGGGGTAAGCGACCACGACGGCGGACGACTATAGAAGGACCCCTATAGTTACCCGTAGATTTTGTCTAGTATGATCAAGATTTCGCGGTTTGTGATCGTGTATAAGGCGTTTTTGTTAGACCCGGATGCGCGTACGTTATTCCAAGTGACGTAGAGACGGTTTAAGGGCGAGTGGACTAGGCCTAGCCCGATAGAGGATCCCGAATATATATTCGGCGACGAAGGATACGGTTGTAGTCTACCACCGATACTACCCGATATACCGCCTACCCCGATATTATCTAGTTCGCCCGTATTTAACAGTTTGCCCGCGAGATCCCGTTCGCTATTAGTGGTATTTACCTAAGAGCGGCGCGGACAGAAGACATTCCGCGAATAGATTCGCATCATGACTAGTGCATTTATGGTCTACAGCACGGCTAGCCCGATAGAATAGATGTTAGATTTACGCCGATACGGATTGAAAGTCTATTATAACACCCCGTCCGACGGGCACATCGGTTGGGAGGGCTATAATTAGTTGTCGTACAAAACAATGCGGTTTACTATAGGTATATTCCGCGGGTTTATCTACGGGTTAACCGCTAGTACGCGGCAATTAATAGTCGACCATATATTGATGTATTTACCCGATTAGATTCCCGTGATCCCATGGGACCGCATAGCGGACGATTTCAACTAGCCCTAGGCGGGATAGAGTTTTTTGCAGGATCCCCGTACGCCGTGGCCAATTGTTACGGGGTAGGCTTCCTTGAAGCTATTCCCAGATTCTTCGTTGGGCGTGCCGGACCAGTAGCGATTCGCCTCCGATCCGCCCCCGCTTCGCTTGTGATTCCTTCCCTACCGCACAAACATTATATCAGCCTCTTCTATAAGAAAGGGCGTCCTATCTTTTGGCTATGATTCTCTTCAAGAATTAGTCTC